>JBBBDQ010000551.1:870000-902500 GCA_037127315.1 Ascarosepion bandense | reverse complement strand
AAAAACAGCAACTTTTACCACCTTACATTTGCCAGGGATTAAAATTTTTCTGAATTGTTTAGTCTGGAATTCCGTCAGCCTAACGATTGCACAGATTTGCATGAAACTCGAGTCGCGACCGGTTTCAGGTTTCGGGAATGACCAAAATGTTGATTATATTTAGCTCTATCACCTCGTGTGGTACTGAGCACTTTTTATATTTTGGTGTACCATTAGTAGTTTCTTACTACTAGTTCCCTACTAGTTCCCTATATATATATATATATATATATGTGTGTGTGTGTGTGTGTGTGTGTGTGTGTGTGTGTGTGTGTGGAAACTACTGGTCGAAAATAGAAGAATACTACTTACATTACAATATTAAATGTATATCGCTATTGGAGAGGAACTAACATATCACACAATAAGTCAAGGGCCTGACATATAGATGGCGCCACTAATAAAAAATCTAACTTTTTTTTTCAATTGGAGTAGATAGACTAAACTATCGCCAGGTTCACACTCCACCCTCGTCTATTGAACAGGTTAAGAGGCTCATCCCTTGTTTCCTGTTTAGGATGCGGTTTCCGGTTTTCTCTTTTCCAATCTTCTCAGTTTTTTTTTTCAATTGGAGTAAACAGATTAAACTATCGCCCGGTTCACACTCCACCCACGTCTATTGAACAGGTGAAGAGGCTTATCCTTTGTTTCCTGTTTAGGATGCGGTTTCCGGTTTTCTCTTTTTCAATCTTTTCACTCCTATGTAGCCCCCTGCATATGAGAGTCGTTACCGCCTTGCTCAGAGTGATATGATTTTTTAAAAAATATGATTTTTATAAAGTACTAACCTTCATATGGCACGTGACAAAATTTGGGTTCACTGAGATAATTAGTTTACAAATTATAGTCATGTAAGTGAAGCTACTGTTGCAAGAGAGAAATACTGTTCAAGCAAATCAATGGCTTAATGAGTGTTATTCGGATTCTGCTCCGTCAGAAACAACGTTTATGAGGTGGTATGCCGACTTTAAACGTGGTCGTACAAACAAAAATGATGTTGAACGCTCAGGTCGCCCCAAATCGGCAGCTGTCCCTAAAAGCAAAACAAAAAATCAATAAACTCAGATTGAGGGATCGTAAATTAACGTTGCGTGAGATAGTTGAACATGTCAGAAGGCAGTGTATTCATGTTGAATATGTCAGAAGGCAGTGTATTCACTATTTTGGAGGAACATTCGTGGGAGCAGCGTAAGCTCACACTCAATCAAAACAACAAGGCGTTGACGATTCAGAGCGTTGTTTGCAACTCTTCCAACGCTTTATGGAGGAGGTTTTGCGTAAATATGTGACAATAGATGAAACATGAATCCACCACTCCGGAGTCAAGTCGGCAGTTGGCTGAGTAGACAGCAGCAGGTGAAAGACGTTCAAAGCGACCAAAGACGCAAACATCAGCAGGTAAGGTATTGGCCTCCGTATTTTTGGATGCGCAAGGTATTTTGTTCATCGATTAACATGAGAAAGGAAGAACCATCAATAGCGAATATTATGTAGAATTATTGAAGCGTTTGAAAAAAGAAATAACCAAAAATCTGCGTGAAATGAAGAAAAAAGTAATCTTTTACTAAGACAACGCACCGTGTCACAAGTCGATCGCAACGATGGCAAAACTACATGAATTGCACTTTCAATTGCTTCCCCATCCACCCTATTCCCTAGATCTCGCCTCCAGCGATTACAGTTTGCAGACCTCAACAGAATGCTCCAGG
Organism: Ascarosepion bandense; assembly: GCA_037127315.1. Taxonomy (NCBI): domain Eukaryota; kingdom Metazoa; phylum Mollusca; class Cephalopoda; order Sepiida; family Sepiidae; genus Ascarosepion; species Ascarosepion bandense. The sequence continues at coordinate 900,752 of JBBBDQ010000551.1, read as the reverse complement.
AAAAGAGATTTGTCTCCAATGAGGAAGTGATATCGGAAATTAAGGTGTATCTTGAGGCCAGAGGTAAATCGTTCTACAAAAATGCATCGAATTGTTAGAGAAGTTTTGGAATCGGTGTAACACCCAAGAAGGAGACTATGTTGTTGAATAAAGTCGAATTTTGCCTAAAAGTTGTTTTATTAGTTAAGCCCGGGATTTAATGAGTGATGTGTTATAAATCAAACATTTCTTTCCTACCACCAACCATACATATTTATTAGTGGAAATGGTGCATTAAAAGTTTTTTTTAATAGAAAGATACTCGCGCGATACAATCACACGTAGCACGTGATAGCCCTAAAAGAACGCTCACTTTCAATAACACAAAATAAATTACGTCACAGTCAAAACATAATGAAGAAAATAATAACAGCGAAAACATAAAACCCTTGAGAATGGACGCTGAAATGGCTGAAAGCGCTTGGAAAAATAATAATTACGGAATATTTTTGCATTCCTTATGTGTAGCAAAAAATGATAGCGATTAGAATACTGAAAAAATTTAATAATACCTTCTCTGTCGGTCGTTTTCAAAGAAACACGTTTAAAAGAAAGGTCGTTGCTCAAATATACATTCAAATCAGTCGGATTTCGATCCCGGCTTGAAGCAATACGGAATATCTAACTGCACCGAGGAGCTGTGATACAGCGAAGCAGGCTTGTCTGCAAATGATTATATATATATATACTAGCAGTATAGCCCGCCGTTGCTCGGGTGTAATGAAAGCTTTAAAACTAATTCATGGAGCTCAGACTCTTTGGACGTTGGCACGAAAGACTAAAAAGCAATAGTTGTTTCCAGTTAAAGCGAAACCGTAGACTGAAAGAAAAATGAATGGATGTAAGCCAAATTTTAATTTCCTGGTATCGATATCAAATAAGCTTTTTCGACGTAAACTGAATTTTGAAGGTTAAATAAGTCCACTGAGTAAATGGTATCATGGCTGAGACTAAGAACTACAATTATATCTACTTAAAACCAAACCCGAAGCAAAAACTAAAATAAAAGGGCTGAAAATATTGACATACAGGCAGATAAACAGACAGACACACAAACATCTTATATATATATATATATATATTATCGATTTTCTGCAGGATTGTAAGAACTGCAACCTTGAAACTTCTGAATATCGTTTCTTATGTCTTTGCCTATGAGTGTATGAAATTTGATTAAAATCGGACCACTCCTTCTATAACCGGATTTTCGATATTTATCGGGGTACGTCAACACAAAACCTAGCTAAGAACACTCGCAGATGCTTATAGTACAACTGTATAAATTTTCAATAAAATCGGTTCAGCCATTTCGGAGTCTATAGGTAACGGTTACACACACACACACAGACACACACACACAGACAATGTTCTATTAATAAATAAGTTTACACACACACACACACACACACACACACACACACACACACATATATATATATATATATATATATATATATATATATGGGGTGGGGAATATATGACGTTTTCCTTCAAAAAACATGTTTATTGTTGGTTGAAATCACTCTCTTAAAACATTTTCCAGGAAAATGTTTCCCATGTCCACTAGCTGTCATTACCCTTTCAAATATTAAATATGTATGGTTGGTGGTAGGAGAGTAATATTTGATATATAACACATCAATCAATAAATCCCGGGCGTAACATGAAAAATTAACATATTAACGTTTCCTTGCTAACCTTTCATTTGAAGTGTTGTTGTGTTTCAATATCATGATTATGTTATTAATTACGCTTCTAGTTGCCTGCGTCGTCCATTTGAGCTATTGTTTACCGTTGAAAATTTTCAAGTATGTTTCTCTTTTTTTTATATATATGGTAAAGTTTCTTGTTTGTAATGGGAACCCAGAATTGTTGAGAACGGACAGAAATAAAAGTGGGTTCTAAATTTGGTCTAGCCTACCAGCAGACTGCAGAAAACACTCCGAAATTATTCTTCTTCTATGTGCAGTGTTGCTTCAGGACGTAGGCGATCATGGCCTTTCACATCTCCCCATACCTAGTAACTCTTAACACGCTTAACACGCTTTTTCCTGTTAACCCTCCCAAAACCGTCCTGGCATCCACTTGCTCAAGCCATCAAGTACGTTATATATCTGTAAATTCAGATCATGTGTAGGGGATAACTATTTCAAAATGTCAATGCAAGACATGCATAGTTAACATCATTTAATCAATATTTTGGTAGTTGGAGGTATGTGGTTTGACCATTGGGTTAGTAGTGGTAGGCAGGAGAGAAAAGATTACGGGTTCACCAAATTTTAAAATTTATTTTACGTAAACGGCAAATCACATTATGAATAATTACTGAAATTTAAATTTATTACGGTGACGACACATACTAATGATTTCTTTTCCTTTATTTAAAAGTACATTCTTTTATTTAAATTTCACAATCTAAATTTTTCTGTTAAACATAGAATACATCTGTCACGTCATCTTACTGACTTTTATTTTGCAAAATGCATTTATAAACTAAAATTTTAAAAAACACGTCGTTAACTTTTAAGAATTTTCAAAGTAAAAAATTCTCATCTGAATAAATTTGGCGTGAAAATCAAGGTAAATTATGGAGGAAGCTAAATCCATAATTTAATGTCGAATAAATTAAAATGCTTCTTTTTTTGAAATTATATATATATATATATATATATATATATATATATATATATATAGTTAATAAAATAGTGCTCAATGTATTATAGATTATATATATTGATATACATTTTATCCTACGTAGATGTCAGGTAGGAGAATACGTAAATGTATTAATTTATATGTTTGTGTGTGTGTTTGTGTGTATGTATATTTAATGTAATTTTTATTTATATTAGTTGATGTGCTATATAATTAAAATATCGATTTTGAATAAAAACATTACTTTAATTTCTTAACATTTAAAGTATTTATTTAGATTTTATACATATTGTTTTTACATATATGTATTTAGTTATATAAGAATTTTTAGACACACATCTAAACAATCACACACACACACACACACACACACACACACACACACACACACACACACACACACACACACACACACACACACACACACATATATATATATATATATATATATATATATAAATAAATACGTATTTTAAGAGTAATGGTAATATTAGATGGTATAAGGAAACAATTGGCATTCATTGACTGAGGAGTTAGTACCTGTATTTGCTTGAATTGTATAACATCTTGCCGTTAAAACAATTCATGAGGAACACAGGTTTCTCAAGTTCAGTGGCTACTATTAGTGTTTCACGAGAATTTCTTCCTAAGTTTTTATTTGAAATGTGTGGAAATATGTAGAATAAAAACATGATAGATAGATAGATAGATAGATAGATAGATAGATAGATAGATAGATAGATAGATAACAGAACTGGATAAATATGAACAAAATCAGATGCATACATACATACATACATACATACATACATACATAAGGAACGGAGAGATAGATAAATAGATAGATATGGATAGAACTGGATAGATATGAACAAAATCAGATAGATAGATAGATACATACATACACACATACATACATACATACACACATACATACATAAGGAACAGAGACAGATAAATAGATAGATATGGATAGAACTGGATAGATATGAACAAAATCAGATAGATAGATAGATAGATAGAAAGAAAAAAGAAAGAAAGAAAGAAAGAAAGAAAGAAACTTTCTATTTATCTATATATCTTCGCAAGTTTCTTTTTCGTTCCTTGTTTGAACTATCTACGTATCTATCAATCTATCTCAGGTTGGATATATATATATATATATATATATATATATATATATATATGTGTGTGTGTGTGTGTGTGTGTGTGTGTGTGTGTGTGTGTGTTTGTTTGTTTGTTCCTGTTTATGAGCGGACTAAGATAGATACGTACATAGATGTATATATATATGTGTATATGTGTGTGAATTTATGAGTCTACTCTTAACTGTCTATCGTGTGAGTCTTGTTTGAACTTATATAATTTATATATATCTCGTATCTATCTATATATCTATATATCTATATATATATATATATATATATATATATATATATATCCACAAATCTTTTCTTTCTTCGAACCTATATCTATCTATCTATCTATCTATCTATCTATCTATCTATCTATCTCAGTGTGTTTATATCTAAGTGAGGAAACCAACAAAAGTACTGAACTGTTATCTATCTATACATACATGTTCTGTCATATTTCTCTATATCTTAGCATATTAATATCTACATATCTACACGAGTCGCTATTTATATGCAATCATATATATATATATATATATATATATATATATATATATATATATATATATTATCGCAAATCTATTTCTTTTTAAAAATTTATCTAAGACATTTCCTTCCTTCCTATCTATCTATCTATCTATCTATCTATCTATCTATCTATCTATCTATCTATCTATCTTGGGTACCACGGTGTGGTGTAATGGTTACCAAGCTTCTCTTATTAGAACCTGTTGCAACTGAGTAGTGAGTTCGATCCTCACTGGGTATCCCATACTTTACGGCCTTGTACCACATCTAAGCTGCGATTAGTAAATTATCTATCTAAGACGGTTTTTATCTATCTGCATGACGGCCTGTCTATCTAGAGCATTTCCTATTTATATGTCTATCTCTGTATCCCTCTCTGGTATTACCTCTCTCTATCGTAGCATATTCATATCGATATACCTTTGCATGTTTTTATTTCTTTCATCTCTCTCTCTCTCTCTCTCTCTCTCTCTATCTATCTATCTATCTATCTTATAATTCCGTTAATATCTATCTATCTATCTATCTATCTATCTATCAATGTGTTTGTGTAATTGTTTATCTGATTTTGTGTGTTTTCCCGTCGCATTCGAATAGAGAGAGATAAATCAATCCAGTGATTAGCAAATCATTTTCTTTTTTTCTTTTTAATTGTATTTTAACACCAAAGAATCAACGGACAATCATTATTATTATTATTATTATTATCATTTCATTTTTCATCATATTTCGATTTCTGCTATGGTCGCACTACCAACCAAATCTGCGGGAAGATTTAAGGCAGGTCGTGGCGTGTTGTTATGGCTCCATTTCATGTTTTTTTCTATCTCCCCTATCATCCCTAGCGTTACATAGACAAAGTTCTCCTTAGTGTAATAAGACAATTAACAAGACAATTTTTTGTATATCTCTTAAGCTGGGGTTTCCAGGGATTCTTTCAATGTGTTGTTTTGTTCCATTTTTTATCATTCCAAGTGCACCTACTATCACTGGCACAACTCTTGTTTTCAATTTCCACATTTTTTCTATTTCAATTTCCAGGTCTTTATATTTTGACAATTTTTCAAATTCCTTAATTATTATTATTATTATTATTATTATTATTATTATTATTATTATTATTATTATCTAACACTTTTCACACTTCTGGCTAAATCCAGTTTTGCTATTGTATTTTTCCTCAGATTCCCTTTTTTTATTCTTCAGTCACTCTGAAGACAACCGAATGACTCTCGAGTCGTCGGCATTCTACAAAAAATTTTAGTATGCAATTCATACTCATAAATTAAGTTGAAAAATTCAGATAGCTACCCAGCTTTTTCCATCTAGTCTTCTTGTAGTCTCGCAAGACAGCGACAAACATTATTTGATACATCTATTTTTCTGCGATGATCTGATTGGTTCTTCCCTCCTGAACTAATTGATTCCGTTTAAATTTTATACTATTCCATAATTTTCCATTTTTCACGACAGCTCCCTGTTTATTCTGTTGTCATTTGATTTCATCTTTCAAATCCAGGGCTTACGGCCTATCACGTTGAATACACTGGTTATCGCTCGATCACCGAAGTTAAGCAACGTTGATCCTGGTCAGTACTTAGATGGGTGACCGCTTGGGAATACCAGGTGCTGTAAGCGTATAGTGACGGATGTGCGTTGTGGTGCAGTGGATATCGGCTCGGAAAGAGAAATCGGTGAGCCGAGTTCGAATTCCAGTTGAATACCCTGCATTCACTTAATCACTGGTACCCTTGGGAAAGGTATTAATCCGTCCATTCCCTCCAGTTATGGGTTAAATAACAAGAGTAGGACATGGGGAACCTGCTCTTAAAAACAAATCCCAATGAATCGTGAAAAAGAAAAACGTTGTAAAAATAAAATAAAATAAAATAAAATAACCTGACCCAAAAATCACTGGTTATGACCTTAAAATGAACCCATAAGGATTGATAGGTCGTTAAGCCTCAAAAACAAACAAACAAATCAAATCCAGATTATTTGCAATATCTAAGTTTATTGGTCAAGATAGGCTTCAATTTTTTAATGTCAAAAGCATTATAAGCGACATCTGTTCATTTTTGCTTTGTCGCTTTTTTTTTTTTTTTGTATGTGCTGCTATGAAAAATAATTTAATTTTCCCTCTTCAATTAAGTATATTTTGAAAACTTTCCTTTTGTAGATGTTTATCTACCCATTGGTCTTTTGACACCGTTGACAAGATTCCTTACTTCTCCAAGACACTCCCCAGAATTTCTATCTAATCTTAATAACGTTATCTCCGGGTATATTTTTTTAAATTCTTACTGAGTTTTCACATTCTGAGACTGTTATGCAATTCAGACTTTTTCGAAAATATACGTCATTTTTTTTTAACTGGTTAAATCTTACTTTGATATGTCGTTTGCTATTTTGGTTTTGGGGCTGTTACGAATTTTTTTTTTACAGTAACATTCACCCTCTAAAAGGCCCGTGTTCAACTCGAGCTTGAGATTTTCAGAGAAATAGGCACAGTTTATGCAGATATTTGGGGAGGATAAACGTTGATTCCAATCGGTTAAAATTTTAGTGATCAAGGAAAATAACATTTTTGGTTTCAATTCCACAGAGCAGCAATTCACCGTTAGAAACTCCTCAAGCGGAGGACCAATTGTAAACGAAGAGAATAAGGGTAGTTCTCTACAGTTAGCGTAGCATAGTGGGTCTTAGCCGGAAATGTTGGCTTTGGCGGATCAAAGAAATATAGTTCGTCTCCATAGAAATATCGAGAGAGCAGCAAGACGTAGAAAATGATTTGCAAAAGAACGCCGAGACGTTTTTTCCTTTATCAGGGCTGAAAAGGTAAAACTAGGCAGCTAGTTCCCATATACGGCAGCAGTACTCTATTTTCGGTCTGATCGGACTCTTGCAAAGGGAGAGGTGTCGGATACTTAAAGGAGTGGTACATCCAACAGATTTTTTCAGCGTCTTTACTGGGGATGTGCGTTGTGGTGCAGAGAATGTTGATTCGGAACAACAAATTGGGGTGCCGGGTTCGAATTCCATTTGTATTCCTTGCATTCACTTACTCACAAATACTCTTGGGAAAGGTATTAAGCCGTCTCTTCCCTCCAGTTATGGGTTAGAATAATATGACAGATTGAGTTTTATAGCCTTGGTCGGCAAACAGTCTACCGCAGAAAGCAATGTCAACCTACTGCGAGATAATCTTTTGCCCAGTCAGTCATGTCTCTTTTAAGACATGATCACCCAAGCGTGTATGACACTTAACTGACTGACTGACTGACTGAGGTCTGGGTTTGATAATGACCCAATAGGCACTCAAGGCATGGTTTCTCCGTGAACATGTTTTCATTGCGATTGGTAATAGTTCTGTGTGCAGTCGGCGATAGGAGCCCACAAGCGTTAATTTTTAATTTTCCAAACCTTTCTTTTTTATAATCTGTACCTTTATAATGTGCGTTGTGGTACAGTGGATATCGGCTCGGAACGAGGAGCCGAGTTCGAATTCCAGTTGAATCCATTGCATTCACTTACGCGCAAATACCCTTGTGAAAGGTATTAATCCGTCTCTTCCTTCCAGTTATGGGTTAAATAGCAGGACAGATTGGGTTCTATAGCCTTGGTCGGCAACCAGTCTACCGCAGAAAGCAATGGCAACCTAATGCGGGATAATCTTCTGTCCAGTTAGTCATGTCTCTTTCGAGACATGATCGCCCAAGCGTGTATCACGTATTGCACTTAACTAACCAGAAATTGCAACTTTCTTTTTGTTCCCATTTTTTCCATAAGATTTCTATTTCACTCACATTTTCAATCCATAAAATTCTCACCACGCGTTTGCAGAACCACATTGCTGTCGATGCATATCTCCTATACGGAAATGGAACCAGACTCACAGCCGTATAGGGCGACATATGTGACATAAAAGTTCTGTATTCTGTCCATTGTTTTTAACAAATTTTCCCTTTCCTATTTCTTAATATGAACATATTTCACTATTCTTTGTCAACTTCGGATTTCAGTGTCACATTTTCCGTTGTCTGCAACAACACTACACAAATTTCTGTATTTACTTATTCAGAGCTTACCTCTGACCGTAAATCTTGCTGGCAACCATACATTCTGTCTCTTTATACTTAAAGGTTAGTCCTTTCTTCGCGCTTTCTTTTACTATCTTTTCTAGGTGATCGTGCGGTTTTCATTTGTCTACCTTAACTTTATTTTTTTATAATCATATTGCCCCAAGCAAGGCAGTCTACTGCCACTGGTGCGCAGGGGGTTACATAGTAGGAAAGTTATGAGAAAGAGTAACAGGTTACCAGGCGTGTCAGGAAGTGGGTAAGAGAAGGGTTAAGATAGTGAGAGTGGAGTGAACGGAGAAAGGAGCATGAGAGAGAGGATGCAAGTTAGCAAGATAGGAGTTGACACTTAAACTCCTGGAGATTGTAGCTGTCGGGGAAGCAAGTAAACGGAAACTCGTAAACGGAAGCAAGTAAACAGACGCGAAGTGCGAGAAAAGCTGAGGGAGTAGAATTTGTGTTTACATTTTATTGGTTTCACAATAAAAGGGTGGGACTTAGTTTCTAATGTTGTTGCTCGAGCAAATTCATGCATAGGGGGAAACAGAGAGCTAAGTTTATTGGAGCAGAAGCTGTGAAAATACTTGCAGAAAAGACACAGAGAAGATACATTGCGCCGGTGAGACAGTGACTGTATCTGAGCTGCCAGGTCGGGATCGATCACATTACAGATTCTCCCTTGGATTTTGTCTAGGACCTCTAGGTGGATAGCAGTGGCACCCGACCTGATATGGCAGCAGTATTCAATGCAAGGGCGGATGCAGGACAGTTTCAGACGGGAAAAAATTCCAGGACCTACAGAGAGAAACGGCATTGTTAGCAGCGGATTTAGCGATGGAATCAATATTGTCGTTCCATTTGAGATCTGTTGTAAGAGTTAACCCGAGGAGGCGCAGTATTTTGCTCTCGGGGAGACTAGCCTGATCCATTCTAATGGGGGAGGAGTAGGCGCGATTGTCTGTGATGCTTAACAGACAGTAGTTTTGTTTTGGACGAATTAAAATTCACGTGTCATTTCTTACCACAGTCCACCACAGATTGGAAGTCCTTTTCAAGCTCAGTAGCGAGGTTTCCTTTGTCATCCTTGGCAGATTTTTTGTCGAGGCAAGAATAAACTGTACTGTCGCCATCGTATATTTCTACTTTACGTCGGAGGGATGGTTAATGAAGATCAGGCAGAGAGTAGGACCTAGAATAGAGCCTTGAGGGACGCCCGACTTTTCTTGATTGTGTCAAACCCTTTAGTTTCATTATACCATTGTTTTATTACTTGCTAACATTGTGATATGTACATCCATATCTTCTATTACGGAAAGTTCCGGAGATTAACGACACGGTATTAAAACCGATATATTGAAATTATTTGTTTGAACAGTACTTTTTAATCGATACTCGTATTTGAATAGATGTTCTGTTTTGAAATTAAACACTATATATATATATATATATATATATATATATATATATATATATATATATATTTCTTCTTGCCTGATTATTTATGAAAGATTTGTTACTAAAATGCGTGTCATTCGACAGAACTCGAACTACGACCCCTAACAACATAAGGAAAGCCACCAAATAATCTGGTGTGTCTTAAACCGCTCGACCATGAATGATTCCACAGTCTTATCGAAGTTAAATCAAGCATATAACAAAATTTTCGTAAGTAATCATATCTGATCTGAAATGTATCGTAACGTAAACAAATGTAAACAGACAATGTTACGGAAAGTTCCGAAGATTAACGAAATAGAATTATCAACCGACATATTTAATTTTTTTGTTTGAACAAATACTCAGAAAGAGTATCGATTAAAAATACTGTTCAAACAAATACATTAAATACATTATTATGTATATGGTGTGTATTTATGTCGAAAATATTCTACACCACCACCATATTAATTCTGTTATTTACCATTTTAAATGTAGTTGTGGTGTCGACTACATAGGTAAAACAACGCAGCGACTGGATATTAAGATTATGTCTCTGCTAAAATACTCAATAAGAATTTTTCGTCTGGTGATACCATTCGAAATACATATTTGATAAATAATCCGCGGTGTGCTGCAGATTTTAATGTAGACTGTTTTTTTTTCTGTCTTGGGGAGATCACACTCGTTGTTTCATCTGAAGGTGATGGAGACGATGTTTATCAGATCTATGTAGTTTTCTATTTGGAAACAAAGGGAGAGTTTTCTCGGGATTGCTCTGCTGAGTCTCTAACATCTTCAATGAATTTTAGTAAAATAAAAAAATTCCACTTCCTTTCATTCATGTCACCCATAATTGATTTGCTTTTTCATAATTTTTCCGCATTTACATTTATGATGAGAGGGGGGGGGAAACCGGTCGACTGTGTTTTTGTTTGAAAATTGGGCATGGCTGATCATAGTAAAAAAATTCTTGTCTTTCAAAAGTTTGAAAATGGCGGAACAGAGTTTAGAAAAAGGAAGACAACACTATCAAGAAGTTAAACTGATAAGATGTTGTGAAGAACAATGGTCACCCACGTCCAATTTCTCATAGTATATGCAGCACAAATCTAAAAATATGTGGATGCCCCGTGAGGATCGTACGTTTTACTTGTTCGTAATTGTTCTAGCGAGACAATCTTACTACCTATTACACCATGTCGAACGGGAATGATGATGATGACTAGAACGATCAGCATCATCATAATAATTAGATACTGAATAGTTTTACGAGTGTGTAGATATTTTTTCTATAAACATTTATTTAAGGTAGATGATGACAATTGATGAATGAGGACAATATTACGAACAATGGAAATAGCCTAACTAATTACAATACCTCATCTAAAAAATAGTGACAGATCCTGAAGAACGCCAGAGCGTACAACACATGAAACGTCGTAAATATGGCAGCAAAGAAAAAGACAGTAGTTTGAACGATGTAAATGGCGTAACTAATTACAATGCCTAATCTAAGACATAGGGATAGATCTTGAAGAAGATTGGAGCGTACAACAGCCGAATTGTTGTGAATATGGCAACAAAGAAAAAGACAGTAGCCTGAACAATGTCAATAGCATAACTAATTACAATAACTCATTTAAAACATAGAGATGTCCTGAGGAAGGCCGAAGCGTACAACATCCGAAACGTTGTGAATTGGCACACAGAGAAAAAGAAAACAGTCTGAACAATGTAAATTGTATAAATAATTGCAATATCTCACATCAGAAATATACAGACAGGTTCTGAAGAAACCCTAAAGGTACAGCGGTCTAAACGTCGTGTACATGGCAATAAATATCAGGCATGAGCTCGAACAATATAAGTAGTGTTTATAGTTATAATACCTCAAATACTATGTAGTTTCCTTTCTCTGAGGTAAAAGTCGGAGGTATTCGTCTCATCGATTATTAAACATGACAGAGCCTATCCCTCTTCAGATTAAGCCGACTGATACAACACTCGCCATGGCTACGGACATGAGGCTGTAAATTCTGTTGGAAGGGGAAGATCATCTTACCATTTAGTTTACTCCAAAACGCCTCCGCAACGAGAATCAATCTGATCACTACACTGGTTGCATGCAAAGTTACAGAGCTAAGACTACCCTATGGTATCAATTGTTGCTGACCATACAATAATGTTTATCCAACCTTTGACATCTTATTTCAGTTCTGCTGAGTAGTTATATACGTACATAGTATATGTTCTAAAGGTTGTGATAGCTGGAGCTTCAGAGTGCGGAACGGCTCGCACTGTCTATAAAACGCTTCCGTGGCACGCGTCTCAAATAGACTCCAAGAAGGAAAATGGGCGATAGTAGAAAACAGGGGCCTCATAACCAGCTGATTCAATTAGATAGATGTTGGCAGCCCAAGAAAGCAGGGAAAGGAAAACCATTATTTTAAACCTTACTTGCGGATGTGCGTTGTGGTGCATTGGATATCGGCTCGGAACGAGAAATCGGGGAGTCGAGTTCGAATTCCAGCTGAATTCATTGCATTCACTTACGCGCAAATACCCTTGGGAAAGGTATTAATCCGCCTATTCCTTCCAGTTATGGGTTAAATAACAGGACAGATTGGGTTCTATAGCCTTGGTCGGCAACCAGTCTACCGCAGAAAGCAATGGCAACCTACTGCGGGATAATCTTCTGCCCAATCAGTCATGTCTCTTTCGAGACATGATCGCCCAAGCGTGTATAAAATATGGCACTTGACTGACTGACCATGCGAACATATCCGAATCAAAAAAAAAAATTATGGAAGTAAATTTAGACTAAAATCTCGCAGTGGAGACCTGAAAACGGCTGGCTGTCAAATTATCCGCAAATATAATGCATTGTATTCCTTTGTATTTTGTCGACACAGCGCTGAATGGGACCATGTAATCTTGGTCGCAATAGGCCTCGATATGCCATCGCAAGTCTAGAAGAAGGAACATTCTAATTTCAAACAATCTGCTGTTTGTACATCTTGCCTTTTTAAAATCTAAAACTAGGGATGGGTTAACCTCAACACGCCGGTATAAAAGGATCAGACAAGCCACTGAACTATTATCCCTCGAATGTTACCATGACCCAAAATTATGACAATGAGACGAATGGTAATCACAGCTAAGCAAAAATATCATCGCATGTCTAGAAGGAAAAATCTGACTTCAAACTACCTTGTAGGGCTTGCCTATCTAACTTTCGAGATGACGGACGGATTAACCTTAACATCACCAGTACAAAAAGAATAGACAAACCACTGCAATTGAACTTCACCAAACTCCACAATTTTGAGAAGTCGTAACCACAACGGCTCTAAAATACTATCAACTGTCTAGAAGGAAAAATCTGAATTCAAACCACCTTGTAGGTCTTTTCTCTTTAACAACCGTGATAACGGACGAATTAACCTTAACCTCAGCGTTACAAAAGGAATAGATAAACCATTGCCCTTGAATTTTGCCACACTCCACAATTTTGAGATAGAAAAAAGTGGTAACTACAATGGCGCAAATATGCCATCGCGTGTATAGAAGGAATATTCAGAATTCAAACCACCTTGTACGTCTTGCCATTTAACTTCCGAGATGACGGACTGATTAAACTTAACATGGCCGTTCCAAAAGAAATAAACAAACCATTGCTCTTGAATTTCACCACACTCCACAATTTTGAGATAGAAGGAATTGGTTACCTCAACGGCTCAAAATGTCATCAACTGTCGAGAAGGAAAAATCTGAATTCAACCACCTTGTAGGTCTTGCATCTTTAACTTCCGAGAAGACGGACCGATTAGCCTTAATATCACCTGTAGAAAAGGAATAGGTAAACCATTACTCTTGAATGGCACCACACCCTACAATTTTTAGATAGAAAGAAGTAGTAACCACAACGGCACAAACATGCCATCGAATGTCTAGAAGGAATAATCTGAATTCAAACCACTTCGTAGGTCTTGCCTCTTTAACTTTCGAGATGACGGACGGATTAACCTTATCATCACCGGTACAAAAAGAATAGACAAACTATTGCCCTTGAATTTCACCACACTCCATAATTTTTAAATAAAAGTATTTGGTAACCACAACGGCTCAAAATGCCATTGACTGTATGAAAGTAAAAATTTGAATTCAAACCACCTTGTAGGTCTTGCCTCTTTAACTTCAGAGTTGACAGACAGATTAACATTAACATCACCTGTACAAAAGGAATAGACAAACTATTGCCCTTGAACTTCACCAGATTATTATCTTGAGATAGAAGTATTTAGTAACCACAACAGCCCAAAAATGCTATCGACTGTCTGGAAGAAAAATTCTGAATTCAAACAACCTTGTAGGTCTTGATTCTTTAACTTCCGAGATGACGGACGGATTAACCTTGACATCACCGGTACAAAAAGAATAGACAAACCATTGCCGTTGAATTTCGCCACATTCTACAATTTTGACATAGAAGTATTTGATAACCACAACGGCTCAAAAATTCTATCGATTGTCTAGAAGGAATATTCTGAAGTTAAAACACCTTGTAGGTCTTGCCTCTTTAACTTCCGAGATGAGGGACGTATTATTTTGAGATAGAGGGATTTGGTAACTACAACGGCTCAAAAACGTCATCGACTGTCTTGGAGAAAGAGAACTCTGAATTCAAAGTTCCTGCTGCCTTGTCGGTCTTCTGAGAGGAGGTAAGCTAAACATACATGGTACAAAAGGAACCGACAAACCGTTGCCTTATTCAGCTCTGAATGTCATCATGAACAACTGTGCAATGAAGGAATGTGGTGACCCCAGGGGCACAAAAGGTGCTAACTGAATAAATGAATGTCTGAACAACCTCGTCGCTAGTTAGTGGATTTAAAACACAGTTGACATGAGCATTTAGCTGGTAGTACTGGTGAAAATCGGTGATATCCATCTCTTCGCTTATTAAACATGACAGAGCCTATCCCTCTTCAGATTAAGCCGACTGATACAACTTGAACACTCGTCTTGGCCACGGACACGAGGCCGTTCATTCTGTCGAAAGGGGAAGATCAAATTACCATTAAGTTTAGTCTAAGTACCAGTAGCAGAGAATTTTTTTTAAAAAAAAGACACTTATACTGTTGTGGACCTAGAATAGGCCCTAAAGAAAACTCGGATTCGGGAATTAGTGAAACATATATATTAAACGGAAAACAAATCACATCAGTCTAACTGCCAAGTATTAGACCGGGGTGACTCAAACAAACTCAACTCCATTATTTACCCTTCACCCCCACTTGAGAGATGTGACACAAGGTCTTTTTTAACGTGGGGAACCTGAGCGCGTACACCCAGGTACTGGTCAAACATTATCTATCCACCGCGGTGGACAGGTTCAAAACCGGTCATAACTGGTCTTTACTTGTCTTAGGTGTGCCCAGCCCGAAGGCTAGGGCAACTCCATTATTTGCCCTTCTCCCCCACTTGAGAGAGATGTGACACAAGGTCTTATTTAATGTAGGGAACCTGAGCGCGTGCACCCAGGTACTGGTCAAACATTATCTATCCACCGCGGTGGACAGGTTCAAAACCGGTCATAACTGGTCTTTACTTATCTTAGGTGTGCCCAGCCCGAAGGCTAGGGCAACTCCATTATTTACCCTTCTCCCCCACTTGAGAGAGATGTGACACAAGGTCTTTTTTAACGTGGGGAACCTGAGCGCGTGCACCCAGGTACTGGTCAAACATTACCTATCCACCGCGGTGGACAGGTTCAAAACCGGTCATAACTGGTCTTTACTTGTCTTAGGTGTGCCCAGCCCGAAGGCTAGGGCGACTCCACCTGGAGAGGCATATTCTTCCGGTATTCATAATAATAGGAAGAGTTCATTATAGTCCAAAAGAGTAGGTCCCATAACATATACACAGTATCAGAAAGAGATAGTTGAAATTTCTGAGGTGCATGATGAGGGGAGAGAACAAAAATACTTAAAGAAACAAGGAATCAATTTATAATAACAAACCACACAAAAGTAATTGGAAGAAAGTGAAAAAGAAAATTACACAAAAATATCTTTAAAGCGAAATCTCCATGCACTTTACCGCAAAAAGAATCTGTTGCTCAGATGCGAATTTGATAGATGGATAGATAGATAGATAGATAGATAGATAGATAGATAGATAGATAGATAGATAGATAAAAACTCGTAAACTGTGAGAGATAGATAAAAACTAGTAAAGTTTGATAGATAGATAGATAGATAGATAGATAGATAGATAAAAAATAGTAAAGTGTGATAGATAGATAGATAGATAGATAGATAGATAGATAGATAGATAGTAAAAAAGTAAAGTGATGATAGATAGATAGATAGATAGATAGATAGATAGATAGATAAAAAATGTAAAGTGTGATAGATAGATAGATAGATAGATAGATAGATAGATAGATAGATAAAAACTAGTAAAGTGTGAGAGATAGATAGATAGATAGATCTGTGATTGATAGATAAATAGATTGATAGATAGATAAAACATTAATAAAGTGTGATATATAGATAGATTTGTGATAGATAGATAGATAGATAGATAGATAGATAGATAGATAGATAGATAAAAAATAGTAAAGTGTGATAGATATTAACAATATGTATATGAAAAAATAATATAGAAAAATAATTAAAAATTGTGATAGATAGATAGATAGATAGATAGATAAAAAATAGTAAAGTGTGATAGATATTAACAATATGTATATGAAAAAATAATACAGAAAAATAATTAAAAACTGTGATAGATAGATAGATAGATAGATAGATAGATAGATAGATAGATAGATAGATAGATAGATAGATTTTTTTTTTACTGCAAATGAGTAGTCATCTCTGCGATTCTTCAAGATTGCATCATGTTTGGTTTTTAATTTTCCGGCGTTCCTAGCAGGGGCGTACCTTGGGGAAATGCAATCAGAGGACGCACTGAGATGCAGAATTCTGTTCTGAATGCATTTCGAAACGGGCTTCCAGGCACGACGTTTAAAAGTACCAACGGCGTACACATGAAGACGGTCTCATTTCCCCATTTGCTTACGCGCACACACAGACACGTAACAAGACGCTACGATTAACAGATTCGGAAAACTGCCAGCTTTACAAACCATCTGTGAATGTCGACTCGTGTCGAACTACTAATGCAAAAATACACGGGCGTCGGACATAAAGTGATCGATAACAAACTTCTCTCTTGTGGTATGAAGAAAGTTCGCTTGTAGGTGGGAAGTAAGAAGTCGGAAGAGAGTTCCACAGATAACGAGCGCGATTCATAAGATTATTAGAATAGGACGTACCGTTGCATATTGCTAGTCCAACTGTAAAACTTACTGGCCAATATAGAATCTTTTTTTTTTTTGAGGGGGGGGGGGGGAATAAAAAAGAAAACAGTAAAAAGATTGGAAAATAGAAAGCTGGAGACCACATCCTAAGCAGGGAACAATGGATGAGCCTTTTCACCTGTTAAATAGACGTGGGTGGAGTGTGAACCGGGCGATAATTTTGTCTATACTCCAATTGAAAAAATAAAGAAAAGAGTAAAAAGATTGGAAAAGAGAAAGCCGGAAACCACATCCTAAGCAGGGAATAATGGATGAGTCTCTTCACCTGTTAAATAGACGTGGGTGGAGTGTGAACCGGGCGATAGTTTAGTCTATACTCCAATTGAAAAAATAAAGAAAAGAGTAAAAAGATTGGAAAAGAGAAAGCCGGAAACCACATCCTAAGCAGGGAACAATGGATGAGCCTCTTCACCTGTTCAATAGACGTGGGTGGAGTGTGAACCGGGCGATAGTTTAATCTATCTACTCCAAGTATCACGCATAAAATAATGCAACCGATGTACCAAGAAGGAAAGCTCATCAGAACAATTGGCATATAAATATTTGTAGAAATAAGCAGCGGAAAGCCGCACCATGTTGGTTAGAATGAGATTAAAATCTAGATGCCAGGCGAGGATCGATAACATTGCATACTTTGAATACATTATATATATATATTAAATGCTAATAAAAAGTCTGCCGTCTTCTACCGTGCGCCCATGGCCCTGAGGTAGATTCTACCTCAGGGCCATAGGCGCACGGCAGAAGACACGGTCGGGTTTCAATTCTGGGTTAGAAGTAATCGGAGTCTAACCGTACTGATGAGCTGTGATTGCGGATGACAATATATATATATATATATATATATATATATATATATATATATAGGGTGTCCATAAAGTCCGTGCGCACTTCAAAAGATTTCCTGATATAAATAATTTGTAAAAAATGTTAGTTTAATGTACCTAGTTTTAAGTATAGTTATTGAACTATTCTTTACAACAAAATTTACAATAATTTTTAGATAAGTAAATGGTCCACCCCTCTCCGATGGATCGGAGAGGGGTGGACACGTGGAAAATTAAATAAAATTTCAATAAAACCTTAAAAAATATAGATTTTCTTCTTTCTAATCCATTTTACAAATTATATTTATCACAAATACAAACAAAGTTATAATTTTTTTAAGGGCACACGAACTTTATAGACACACACACAAACACACACTATATATATAATACAAAATGTAAGCGCCTATAGGAAAAATCCTAAAAACCAGCTCCTATTAATATTATTTTTTTAATATTAAAAATGATCCATGTGAAAGGCTCGATGTAAATAGTATTATCTATCTACAGAGCCTAATATGCATATTATATTAAAAAAATCCGAATTCTACATTTGTTGAATATCTATTTCAGCGAGAAAATTCTCGTTCATCAGCAACGATTAAAAACCAAAAATTTATTAATTCAAATATGGTACAAAAATTCACACACTGGAAGGAGCCCAAAAGCATATCCACACACAAAGTTAAAAAAAGAGGGTAGATTAAAAAAGATTTCCCAATACTCTGCTTAGGTTTAGAAATGCGTCCTTTGCTATGACAATACACATTCGGATCCCAGTGTCGAATTTTCCGTCCTCTGTCAAAACACTTCCCAGATATTTCTGCACGTGCTTGATTTTAGCATGTCTCTCATTAAAAACAAAGAAAGAATGTTGGCTTGCTATGTGATATCTGTCCTTCTGTATAGAAGTGAATGCTGGATGATCTCATCAAAGATGAAGGAGAGGCTTGAGGCAGCAGAAATATAGTTTTACAGAAGGATGCTGAGGATACCATGGACAGAGCACGTGTGCAACGATGAGGTGTTGGAAAGGATACACACATTGGAAAATTGATACTAAATATCAGGAAGAGACAAATTAGGTTCCTGAGACACGTAATGAGGACGGAAGGCCTATAGAACTTGATACTCAAAGGTCGGACAAATTGAAGGAGAGACAGGGGAAGAAAGCGCGAGACGTACTTGTTAGGTTTGAGCAAATGGTTGACGCAGCGTGGCTTAGAAGCGATACCAAGAGAAAAAATTATTGAGAGTGACAAGAGACAGCAAGTAAAAGTCCATGATCGCCTAACATCCTGAAGGGACGCGGCACAGAAAAAAATGTATTTGACATTTGGAGCTTCTCTTTTTGTTGATGATCGTGCATTCTTTTCTTTTTCTTTTTTTTTTTTATGAGTCCTCTTCTTCTATATGCCTTGTCCCTTCAGAACGTAGGCGATCATGGCTTTTCACGTCTCTCTATCCCTGGTGGCTCTCAGCACGCTTCCCCCTGTTACCCCACGCATCCCTCGTTCCGCCATCCACCCACACAGGCCAGTCAAGTACGTTACCCGCTGTTTTCTTCTGTCTCTCCTTCCCTCTATCTGGCCTTTTAATATCAGGTTCTCCAAGCCCCCCATCCTCATTGCTTGTCCCAAAAACTTCAGTTGTCTCTTCCTGATGCTCAGTATTAATTTCCTTTTCGTTTCCATCATTTCCAAAACCTCATCATTGCTCATATGCTCGATCCATGATATCTTGTAGTTTATGTTTGCATAAAAACGAAATAAAACATTTCGGGCTTAGTTGTCATTAGCCGTATTTGCGTCGATGTTTAGCTGATTGACAAGCAGCTCCTGCTGCTATATTTAGGCTACGCACACAGAGCGTAGATTTTAGTTTTCGCGTGATAAGTATATACCTATGCTCTTCTTTGTACTAACAATTTTTTTTTCTTTTGCGTTGTGAAAAGAAAGATTTCTGCATGAACTTTGCTTTCGTTTATTTTCCTAAAAGCAATTCTAAGAACCAACTAACGACGAACTGTATAATCATGTTTCCTTCAGCTTAAAAGAAAACAAAAATGATTTTACACTCGATAATAAAATTATTTGTTGAATTTGTAAAGATGTGTTTGAAGATTTTTTTCCTCACTTTTTAAGCTTTTTTTACCTTCCCTTCTCTCTCTTTCTCTCTGTGTCTATCTATCTTGGTTTATTTCTTGCGTTGCGTGTGGATAGGTTTTTATGTGTCAGTAAGTATTTTATTTTATTTTTTTTATTTTTATTTTTTTGTGTGTGTGTGTGTGTGTGTGTGTGTGTGTGTGTGTGTGTGTGTGTGTGTGTGTGTGTGTATTCTAGTGGTTATTGCATGTTCTGTTATTGTCGGTGTGTTTAATTCCTCAAAACGAAACTGGGAGGAAACTGGGAATAGTCACTGTATATGTGTATGTCTCTAATTTCTAATTGGTCTAGCAGAATTTGATTTTGTCGATAGATGGATTGACTGTTGGTTAGATTTAAGGTATTAAAGTGGGTAAATGCTGTCGTTGAGGAAAAAAAAACTCGTTTATATGGAGGAATTTGGAAGCGTGTGTATGTTTGAGTGTGCGCACGCATGCGTGTGCATGTGGGTGCACAGGCACGCGTATTGCCGTGATTCTTTGATAATAATGATGGCTAGTATATAACATTTGTTCAAGCAAGATTGCGCGTATTGAAAAATTTTGTGTGGAATGCGACGTGTTGGTTTAATACTGTTATTATGATGTCATTTTTCATTATAAATCGATTTCTGCTATGGTCGCACTACCTACCAAGTTTGCGGGAAAACCAAACGCAGGTCGTGGTGTGTTGCTATGACTCCATTTCATGTTTTTTCATATCTCCCTAACATCCCTAGCGTTACATAGACAAAGTTCTCCTTAGTGTGTAGGCTGTACTTAACAAAACAATTTTTTGTAGATCTTTTAAGCTGGGGTTTCCAGGGATTTTTTCAATGTGTTGCTTTGTTCCATGTTCTAATCATACCAAGTGCACCCACTATCACTGGTACGATACTTGTTTTCAATTTCCACTTTTTTTTACTTCAATTTCAAGATCTTTATATTTTGATAGTTTTTGGTATTTTTTGGTTGCTATGTTACCATCCGCTGAACAAGCCATATCAATTAATAAGCAAGTTTTTTCTTTTTGATTATTATTATTATTATTATTATTATTATTATTATTATTATTATACGAGGTATGTTAAATTAAACGTATTGGAACTGATGCTATAAGAACAAAACTACAACGCATATCATTTCGGCATTTAATATTTTTTGGAGTAGTGCACTTTTGGCTCGCTTTTCACGTTTTCTGAGCAGACCTGTCTGCTATGGCTGTTTCCCGTCGCAGACACCACCTCAGGCACATTTGTCCTTGTTCTACACACGCAGAAGTCCCCTGCGATTTATGCAGCAATCGCTGCGTCCCCAGTCCGATAAAAACAGGAAGCTGACTTCGTGAAAAATTGAATATTGTGAGATAGATTCGAAGCCGGGTACGCTAACGTTCTAACATTTTGTATAACCTCCTATATATATATATATATATATATATATATATTGTCAACCGCAGATAGATCTGTTTCGCCGTATCGAAGCCCATCAGTACGGTTAGACTCCGATTGCTTTTTTACCCAGGATTGAAACCCGACCGAAATGACGTCAGTCGGCGACTCTACCCCTTATTGCTTAGTATAATAGGCAATAAATGTCTTATTTTTAATCATGAGCCGTTCTAAACATTGTATTTTGGTTTTAATTTCAGGTGAAAATAAAGACAAAAATTGTCCAATATTTGGATATTTTTTCTTATGCTGGTTCTAAGCCTTCGGCTCACATGAGCCATCTTCAAATTAGTTACAGGGACGTTAACATGAAGACATCCATCATCAATGATGGGGTCATCTTGTGTTAACATAAAACCTTGTTAAGCCATGATTACAGTCACCGAATAGCAGACGCAGTTTATAAATTTGTAATGACGTCACACTGCAGGACAGAGTTAAATGTTAACAGAACCATAGGTCTAAATGCAATGTTATGTTTTGTGTATAATCTCTCTGAAAATGGCTAATGTGAGCCGAAAGCTTAGAACCAGCATAATAAAAAAATATCCAAATGTTGGACAATGTTTGTCTTTATTTTCACCTTAAATTAAAATCAAAATACGATGTTTACAACGGCTCATGATTAACCATAACATACATTCATTGTATGTTATATTTAACAATGTATGTTTAGAAAATTATCTACTGCCTCGATACAGTAAATATATATATATATATATATATATATATATATATATATAGAGAGAGAGAGAGAGAGAGAAAGAAAGAAAGAAAGAAAGAAAGAAAGAAAGAAAGAAAGAAAGAGACAAAAAAACAACCTTATCTTAGCAAAAGCAGTTCGTACTCTGATGGGCTTTATCAAGGCAATTTATGCGAAATGCGTTGGGTAAGAGGAAGTTCCCTTTTCTTTTTATTCATATTATCCTTTTACAGATATACTCTACCTTAATTTTCACACAGAGACACACACGCACGCACAAATTCAAACACGTCCACGCACACACACACACACACACACACACACACACACACACATACTCACACACACACACATATATATATATATATACACACACACACATATATATATATACACACACACACACACACATATATATATATATACACACACACACACACATACTCACACACACACACATATATACATATATAAGTTTAAGATCATTTAGCTACAGCAAGATTAATCCCGTTTTTATGCTTTATCATAGGAGATTTTTGCTTTTTATTATGCAATAGCTTTTTATCATTGATTCAGCCATTATTCACACATTATTTATGCCCCAACTTAGAAAGAAAGAGAAGTTGTCATTGTCAAATTAGCAACCATTGAAATGTGTAGTGAATTAGACTTAGAATATGTGGAATATTCTCACTTTCACTCGCACAAAGCGTCCAGATGGTGGCTCTACGCAAAGAAGACTGAAGGATGAATTATTGTAATATCAGGTTCTAGCAAAGCAGCTGTGCACATTCGTATCGCAATTTTCCAAAATTCAGAGTAATTTTGTGACAAGGGAAGAACTAGACCTCCTCGGAGGATCAGTTCTAGAAATGAGCATTTGATAGAGTGCATTACTACACGAACCCCAACAAGTTAGTGTAAGAAGATATATACTACTCTTCAAAATTGTACTAATGTCAATTCAACGTCGTCTAAGATTTGAGTTTGGTCTAAAACCACACAAACCACTTTGTATACTACATCTATCTGTATCTCTAAAATACAATATTGTATATAACTGCGGATATCCCTGACGAGTGGACAGAATGATTCCTTCAGTTTCAGACTACGAAACTCTGGAATCGGGATGTTGAAGTTAACATCAATCAGACTCTCTCTCTCTCTCTCTCTCTCTATATATATATATATATATATATATATATATATATATTAAACGTCCTTTCTTAATGGATACTCGTATTAGAGTAGACGCTTTGTTTATTTATTAAGCTGTATATTTATTTATTTTTGTGTACCCGACTGACTATTCTACAAAAATATGTGCTCTCCGACAGAGACACTCATCGCAGTTTCCTGAATTCTGTAGATGGTTTAGTCTTCTTCTTCATGTGCTGTATCCCTTCAGGACGTAGGCGATCATGGACTTCCACTTGGCTCTGTCACTTGTCGCTCTCTACATTCTTCCTCTTGTTGTCTCACCCAAACCCTTCCCTGCCGTACATTTGCTCAGGCCTGTCAAGTAGGTCTCAAACTGCTTTCCCCTGTCTCTCTTTCCCTCTATCCGCCCTGTGAGTATTAAATTTTCCTGTCCCTACTTCCTCATTACATACCCCATAAACCTCATCTATCTCTTCCTAATATTAATTATGGGTCTTCTTCTGGTTTCTGTTCTCTCCAACACCTCGTTGTTAGTTACGTGCTCAGTCCACGGTATCCTTAGCATCGTTCTGTAAAACCACATTTCTACTGACTCAAGCCTCTCCTTCATCCTTGATGAGATCGTCCAAAATTCACTGCCATACAGAAGAACAGATATCACATAGCAATCCAGTACTCTCTTTTTTGTTTCCAATGAGATTTAAGGTGGAAATAATCCAAAACATTTCTTACCTTTCGACTGAAAGAAATATAGTTAATGGATGTTGTACAGTTGTCGTTCGGTGGGATTTACAATTTTTCTAGATTACTACAAAAGAAAGATATGTGTTCTCTTTGTCTCTCGGCATTACTAAAATAAAGCAGAGATAAAAATCCTTAGAAGAAATAAACTTAAAAATTGGCCAAAACTATGAAAGTAATGGAGAAGAAGATAAACAAAGGAAAAGCGAATCAAAAAAGTACCAAGAAAGATATTTAGGAAAAAAATAAGCTAGGAATATAATGACGAGTAGGCAAAGAATGAGAGACTAGTAAAAAGAATATTGAAAGAGATGAAAAAGGAAATACAATTTGAAAGAAAATAGGGAAGTGAAAAAAGGAAGAAAAAAAGAAATGTGTGAAATCAGTAAATAAATATTGGCTAGAATCAGAATTGTATTTATTTCCTTCAACAGAAAAAATACCTTGAAAGCAGCTGTGTTTTTAGCCGTTAGGCTACCACAAGCCATCACAGCAAAGTAAGGGTCAATTAACCCATCTAAGAAATGCATATTTCTCGTTGAGCAGTTCCGAGGTCTCTCTTTATGACACTTTCCTTTCTTTCTCTTTCTTTCCTCTCTCTCTCTCTCTCTCTATATATATATATATATATATAGATATATATATAGTGCTTTTCAGAAGCGGTATTCATGCTATGCTTTTTGGTTGTAGTTTCTCCGTGTCCGTGAAAACAAAAGCACGTATTATATATATATATTCATATAGATAGGTGTGAGTCTGTGACCCTGAGTTTCACGCTCAAACAAAGATCAGAGATTGTCTGACGATCGCAAGAGCGTGAAATCCAGGGTCACAAACTCGCACCTATCTATATGATGATGACACCTCTATCTCTGAAACTGAGCGTTTTAAAAATACCACGCATATATAATATATAAATAATATTATATGATTAGAAATTGCATATATATATATATATTTATTTATTTATATTTATATATATACACAACACATTGCATACACATAACACATATAAATATATATATAAACTTATTTATAAATGGAACTTTGTGTGTGTATGTGTGCGTGTGTGTGTGTCTGTGTGTGTTTTCGTTACCTATAGACTCCGAAACGACTGAACCAATTTTCTTGAAAATTTACACAGTTGTACCATAAGCGTCTGCGAATGTTCTTAGCTAGGTTTTGTGGCGAGGTACCCCCGATAAATATCGAAAATCGATAATCGAAAAAATCGGGTTATAGAAGGAGTGGACAAAAGACATAAGAAACGATATTCAGAAGTTTCAAGGTTACAGTTCTTACAATAATACAGAAAATCGATAATATATATATATAAAAGGCAAGATGTTTGTGTGTTTGTCTGTATTTTTTTTCAACCCTTTTATTTTAGTTTTTGCTTCGGCTTTGTCTCTAAGTAGGTATAATTGTAGTTATTAGTCTCAGTGATGATACCATTTACTCAGAGGACTTATTTAGCCTTCAAAATTCAGTTTACGACGAAAAAAACTTATTTGATATCGATACCAGGAAATCTAAATTTGACTTAAATCCATTCATTTTTCTTTCAGTCTACGGTTTCGCTTTAACTGGAAACATCTATTGCTTTTAGTCTTTCGTGCCAACATCCAAAGAGTCTGAGCTCCAGGACCATGGAGCTTTCATTACACCCGAGCAATGGCGGGTTATACTGCTAATATGTTCTATTTATTCAGTTATAAAAGAACACAAGGATAGTTTTTTAAGAATTTTTGTCATCTTTTTATTCATCGTTAAGATTATTTTTCAGTTTAGCGTCGCATATTTGAACATAAACGTCCCATGGCTTTTGAGTGATTTCGTCTTATCTCAGCTGTTACCAAAGTATTCTCATATTATCAGAAATATAGTATAGAAAATTGTGGAAAAATTTCTTAAGAAAGTGCCACAAATAGTGAGCTGTAAAATAAAGCGTTATTCAGTAAGATTTCAGTTCATTAATGCAGAAAACCATTGCTTCTAAAAAAATCGTGTACTGTTGAAAGAGAGGAGAGAAGAAGAGAAGCCTGAGACCGTGAATGTGACTTCGTAAAGCGTTCAGAAATGGTGAAGAAGCTCAATTGGCAGATGCTTAAAGAAAGAAAGTTATTATAAAAAAAAAACTTTTATAATGGCCTATAAAGCCGAAAGCGCACATGACACAAATTTACGTTCAATCTTTCCCGAAAGTCAGAAAAATATTGCTAGCCGTGACAAAAATTATATGAAAAAACTAATAATAAACGCTTGCTGGTTTTCAGCCATAACTTCATGAAAATTAACATGTTGTTTCCACCACATACACACACATTCATACACACACACACACACACACACACACACACACACACACACACACACACACACACACACACATTTCAGATAGAATATATCTGTAAAAAGACAATATGAACAAAGACAAAAGAAGAACAATAACCCGACTAAACCGTGATCTGCACCACTCCTGACCCCAAAGAACAAATTCTACGGGTAGTCGGAGTCGATCCAGATATCAGCACAGATCAAATAACCCTAGCATGTTTTACACTTCTTCGTGCTTCATGGAGGGTACTTCTAGTGCAACTCATGCATCCGTATCATTTGCAACGTGTACAGGATCTTCAGCCCTTGATTACTTACCTCACGATAACTTTTTGCCGATGGATTATTGCAGATACTCTTGATCCGTTGTTTGTCTCTTCAGCCTTGTTTACGGTTAAAGCAACATTTGGTATAACGCATTTACACTTCTATTTAAATCTTCACCGCCAATTGGTGGTGGAGTTGTTGAGGCGAAGCTTCGCCGCAAATTTGTAGCAACTGGTTTGGCCAGAAGTATAACAGGGAAAACAGAATGTAGCTTCAAAATAGTGTATTAGTATAACAAAAACATACGTACAAAGTAAGTGTTAATAATAAGTAATTAAGTAAGCCAAAACGGTACAGTTCCGCTGCGTATTGCCTGGCTAGTAGCTGACTTTAACTGCATACTAACTGCCGTATTTGATTGTCTTCCTCCTTAAGACAAAATGTGGTACAAGGCCTTTTAATGTGGATAAATGATGTTTTATTTTCCCAAGATGAGTCTCTACCCTTCCGCGGAGCGTTGACTTGGTCATTACATTCCGCCTGAAAACAAATAGTTCGACAATGCGCGAGGCAGTCAGCTGCCGTCAACTGCTTAGTGAAATCACGCAAGTAATTATATATAGTAAGAGGAAGAGTTCATTCTTCAAAGGAGGGCACCATAAAAACAACCAACATTTGTGGGCGGGTTAAAATCCCCATAGTACAATACAGGATAGACACCAGCATCAGTTTACGATTAATGTATAAACTTATTTTTAAGTGATAGTCTTGTAGGTTCATATGTTCTTCCAGCACATCTTATAGGGACTTTCTGGCTAGCTAGGGGATTAACGCTAATATGAAGACGCCTGTGGTTTAAGCATGATTAGGCTTCAGCAGATTTTAGTCTGATTGTTCGTGGTGCAATGACTGAAATCTACCATGTTTGCCAATATATTTGAATTCGATAACTTCGATGCCCATCATGTCAAATGGCTAAAAAACTCTGTCACCGATCTTGGTGGCAAACATACCCTGAACTCTGCAATCACTCAGTCCCTCATGAAAGAGGTGTATTTTCTCACGCGCTTCCTCAGTATCCCTGAATGCTATGCTTCCCTGATGGATCTCTGCTTCAATTATATTATATACTCCTGCCATGCCACGCAGCTCTACACTTTCGACTAATTTGACCATGTTTTCGTTAATATGTTTGTTAATTCACCTTCCCTCCAGGGAAATCTTGTCAGCTGAGTATCTCACTACTCTCAATGAGCGGACAGGAAGTCATTCGCGATTTCTTTTGTGACACCCCTTGGAACAAAGTGGTTACTCTGACCGTTGAAGACTGCGCCTCTAAAGACTAATCTCGGGTGAAAGCTGGTATCGACGATTTCATCCCAGCAAGGAAGTTCAGATTAAACCTTATTCCTCTGCTTGGTTCTCTACTGCTACCTCGGCCGTCATTGCCCACAGGAATTACTTCTTCCGGCTTTACCGGTGCGACGCCCCTGACTATAATAGGCGCCTATTTTTCTCGGCTCGTAATGAGTGCAAGAGGATTCTAAAGGATTCTAAGCTCTTGTTTGCTGACAAAATGAAACAGCATATAGCAGCTCAAAATTTGGCTCCAAAGACTACTGGTGATTCTGCAAAAGTGTGTTAAACAACAGCAAATCACCGATCCATCCTTTATTCAATAAATTTGATATCCTCACAGCCACAGTGGACAAGGCCGGTGCTTTGCTCGTAATTTCTCTTCAAACTTCGCCTTTGACTCGTCTGGAATACCTGAGGCTCATCTGAGTGTCGCACACATAGCCCTTCTCTTGAATATAACATAATTTTTCAGTTTGACCCAATTAAGACAAGCGGAGGAGACGGAATACCAGTCATCCTCCTAAAGAAACGTGCGTCTAAACTCTCGCCTATCCACTCCAAATTCTACCATACTATTGCCTCTCTGCTTTCCTGCTTGCTCGAAGTCCTCCTGCTGTAGTTCCTGTCTTTAAAAACTCTGGAGAACCCTCTAACTCCTTTAATTATTGCTCTATCAGCCATCTACCAATTTTGGCAACGTGTTCGAGACTAGTATCAATACTAAAGTGATACAGCATCTCACATCCAACCACTACTTTCCGACAAACAGTATGGCTTACGTGTTGTTAGTTCTAGCGCTGATATGCTAACATCCAGCACCGAATAGATATACCAGGCTCTTGATAAGAACAGCAAAGGTTGAGCTGTTGGTCTGTACATGTCAAAAGCGTTTGAGAGGATTTGGCATACTGGCCTACTTTGCAAGCTACAAAGCTATGGTTTAAGTGGACGCTTGTTTGATCTAGTCCAATCATTCATGTCAAACCGCGTAAAGTTGTATTGGATAGACATGTTTCCAGATCCTATGATACGAACACGGGTGTCCCTCAAGGCTCTATCCTAGGTCCTGATTTACACCAAAGATCTTCCTGGCTGACAAAGTAAATCTTGCCGCTACTCTTGAAAAGGACCTCCAATTTCTAGTGGACTGGGACCGGAAATGGCTCGTAAATTTATAACATCCAAAACAAGGCTGCTCTTCTTTTAACCACTAAAGACAAACTCTCCCATCTCCAATCAGTATATATCACGCTAGTTTTCCAGAAACAATACAATGCGCCTCCTCGGCCTCACTCTCTCAACCAACCTTAAATGGAATGACTACTTCGAATCAATAGCTATAGCTACAGCTAGGAAGGTCGGGTCAGTGTGTCGGGCCAGGTGGTTTTTCTAGTCAGAATCCATCCTACATATATATGCAAATCATTCGTGCATTAAATACTGTTGCCATATCTTGTCGTGGGCTCCTGCTATTCATTTCAGAATTCTTGGCAAAATTGAAAGTAGGCTGCGATTTGGCAGCTCGACTTCAATCACTTTCCCACCGATGTGATGTGGCTTCTGTCTGTCATTTCTACAAATGTTTTACCGCCTTATGCCCTGAGGACCCTATATTCCTTGTACCTACACTACATGAATTTACTAGGGCTGCTAGATTAGCAACTAGGTCCCACCATTTAACAGTCAAATGTAAACTCCACTTCTCTTCACTCAGTTTCTTTTCCGCACTCTGGAAATCCTTTTCGTACAATTGTTTCCCTGATAGCTACAATCTCTGTGTTTAAGTGCAACGTCAATTGCCATATTTTATCCTCTTGATTACCATCTTTCTATTGCCTTTTCTTTAACACCCACTGTATCTTGATTCTTCTTCTTCTCGCTCTCTTCAGTACTGCCTTGCTTTTGGTGAACTGATTATAAAAATATCTTCTTTATTATAATAAAAACTGTTTTGCCCTTAGAAGCAAATATAGTAAACTTGAACTCGTCACTGAAATGAACTGTATCTTATTGTGCGTCAGTCCAAACAACATGTCTACTTGCATACTCCAGGCGTGCACTTTTATTTCGCTTTGAAATGAGAGACTTCGAAGCTATAATACGTGCATGCAATCTTGCATTTTTTAACGAGCAACTGTTTTCCTTGAGATCTTATTATCTGTGTCTTCATTAAATTTACGGGCAATTGATGTAGCAGTTTCAAAACGTATTTTGTAGATATTTTAACAATTAGTTGATCTTCTCTTTGCGATATTTTTAGAGTTCAGCCGGTTTTGCCTCTAACGTTCTATCGGTTTTATACCGGCTAATTACAAGATGAACGACACTTTTAAACCTATGAACAATATCAGAAATTTCTGAAAATGACTTTTTCTTGTTAGTTAGCGATAATGAGTTTTTTCTTTCAAAAGAGAACGTTTTGCATGTAGAATTTGCCATATTGCTTAAAAAAAGTCATAATGATAAATGAAGTTTTACTTACTGTTGCAAAGCTCC
>JBBBDQ010000551.1:765000-865000 GCA_037127315.1 Ascarosepion bandense | reverse complement strand
TTATTTTAACTTACGCGTCACGGCAACCTCAAACTGAAGCTTTTGGAATAAACACTTGACCTTAACATTTCAACATAACCACTAAAAAAACCGCACGCATTTCCGGGCTATACAGCGAGTAAAAAATAAATCATTGGGCAGTTTATCACACTTGTAGTTCCGATCTATCTCTCTTTAAAAAAAGAAAAGAAAAAATACAATTGATTTTTTTTATAATCGTGTCGCCCCAAACAAGGCATTTTACTGCCACTGTTGGGCAGGAGGTTACATAGGAGGAATGTTGAGGAGTGAGAGGTTGCAGGGGGTGTCAGGAAAAGAGTAGGAGAGGGAAGAATTACTGATGAGAGTGGGATGGACTAGGAGGAATGTTATGAGGAATGAGAGGTTGCAGGGTGTGTCTAGAAGAGACTAGGCGAGGGAAGAGTACTGATGAGACTGGGGTGGATGTAGAAAAGCATAAGAGAGAGGATGTATGTTAGTGAGACAGGAGATGACGATTGATTTTACATTTAAATTCTTGGAGATTGTAACTGTCAGGAAAGCAAGGATACGGAAGAGAATTCCACAGGCGGGCAGTCGAGAAAAGAAGGTGATTGAGTAAAATTTTCGTTTACAATTTATTGTTTTCACAGTAAAAGGGTGGGACCTAGTTGCCAATCTTGTGGCTCGCTGAAATTCGTGTATACGGGGCACCAGTGAGCTAAGTTCATCGGAGTAGAAAAGATTTGAACTTTTTTCCTTCCAAGCTGTGTTCCAATGTTCTAACCTTGACAAAATGAAATCCGTTGTTATCATAACACTGACAGATAACCTTTCAAAATATACCACACAATCGGAAACCAAAAAAAGCAACATTTTTCTCATTCAAATGTACGTTGTGGTGCAGTGGATATCGGCACGAAACGAGAAATAGGAGAGCCAAGTTCAAATTCCAGTTGAATACGTTGCATTCACTTACGAGCAAATAAACTTAGGAAAAGTATTAATCAGTATCTTCTCTTTCCAGCAATGGCCAGATTGTGTTCTATAGCCTTGCGTGGCAATCATTCTACCGCAGAAAGTAATAACGACATACTGCGAAAAAAACCTTATGCTCAGTCAGTCATGATCACCCAAGCATGTATCACGTACGTCACTTAACTAACGCTAGTTCAATTCTGATTTATTCTTTAGCCTTCTCGCCTACACGTCTCTGCATATATATATATATATATATATTCGTTATATATATATATATATATTCGTTATTTATATATATATATATATATATATATATATATATATATATATAACGAATATGTTATACCATCAATGATCTCCCCGATGTCATCACATCCCAAGTAGGCATGTACGCCGATACCACCACAGTTTACACTCGCCTTGATCAAAAATCTGGTGTGGGCGTCAAGGCGAACCTCGCTGCCCAGCTTGAAAAGGACCTCCAATCCGTGGTGGATTGGGGTAAGAAATGGCTCGTAAGTTTAAATTTTTCCAAAACAAAGCTGCTATCAATTAACCACCATAGACAATCGCACCTTCTTTCCATTAGCATGTAACAGGCTTGCCTCCCAGAGAGTAAAACACTACTTGGCCTAACACTCTCAGCGGAATGACTACGTCGAATCCATTGCTAAATCGGCTGCTTTGAAAGTCTGCTCTCTGTGCAGGGCCCGGAAGTTCTTTCCGTCTGAATCTATCCTGCACATATATAAATCCACCATCCGCCCGTGTATTGAATACTGCTGCCACATCTGGTCGGGTGCCCCTACTATTCTCCTCGGGGTTCTTGACAAAATACAACGGAGAATCTGTAATGTGATCGATACCGACTTTGCTGACCGCCTGCAGTCACTCTCTCACCGGCGTGACGTGGCTTCCCTGTGCCTCTTCTATAAATACTTTCACGGCTTCTGCTCCGATGAACTTAGATCACTGGTGTCCCCTAGGTACGAATTTGCACGAGATACTAGATTAGCAACTAGGTCCCACCATTTTACAGTGAAACCGATGAAATGTAACCGCAATTTCTACTCCAACAGCTTCTTTTCTTGCACTTCCCGCCTGTGGAATTCTCTTCCGCATACTTGCTTCCCTGACGGCTGCAACCTCGAGGAGTTTAAATGTAAGGTCAATAGACACCTCCTGACACACTAACTCGCACCCATTCTCTCAAACACTCTTCCTATGTACTTCCCTCCTCGTTTATCACGTGAAGAAGTTTATTTCAAGTTGGAGAGTTTTAAAAGGTTCAAGTCTAGCCCAACCCCTTTCCCTACCCTATACACACATATACACACACACACACACACACACGCACATACACACACACACACACACACACACATATATATATATATATATATATATATATATATATATTGTCATCCGCAGACAGATCTGTTTCGCCGTATCACAGCTCATCAGTCCGGTTAGACTCCGATTGGTTTTTTTACCCAGGATTGAAACCCGACCGAAACTGCGTTAGTTCGGTGGAAGTAGGCAGACTTTTTTGCGCATATCATTATACGCGCCCACTAGCTAGTGCGCTCTAATTCATTTCCGTGAATGAGCGATGCGTACATGTCAGAGTAGCTACTGTTTATTAAAGTCTACCATTTTTCCAGAGTGCTCAATCAGGGTGTGAGAGCGTAAATATTGTCATCCACAGACAGATCAGTTATATATATATATATATATATATATATATATATTAAGCCACGAGAAGCGTATCTTTTCAAAAATAGTTCCAAACACAAGCACTTTCTTAAATTCTGGTCGTCGGATATGATAAGGTAATTTAATTTATTGTTCGTCTCACCCTAACAAAATACCCACAAAGGTTTCTTTTACACATTTTTATCTTTCATTCAGACCTGAAGAAGGCAAGATCAAACAGACGTCGCCTTGCCACGCAGACTGTAGCGAACCATCCACCTCTTTTGCTTTGTTTTCCGATGGTGAGACGTTAGTTTCACTCGCGCAACCTCTTCCCACGGACCACTGCTGTATGGTACCGACTTAGAAGAGGAACTATCCCGATCAATATAGCGTCAATCGTTATCTTCCCCATGTATCTTACAATATAATCTTTTACCACGGGTGTATCTTAAAAAAGAATAAATAAATAAAAAAATGAAACATTACTAATCACTTGCAATTGTCGGACGTGATATCCGGGTAGAAAATATATGTTAATTATTTTTGTCCTGGATTCGGGTAGAGATTAAAGCCGATTTCTAGAATGTGATGATGGCAGTAAATCAATAAAATTCCGTGATCGAATGACGAGATATTATTGCTAATAAATCATTTGTCCCAGGTCTTTCAGCTGGAATAGTTACTCAGGTTGTAATTTATGATAATTTGTGGTGATGAAGGAAAGAAGGAAGTTAAAGCAATGAGGTCTTTTGAGATTCACGAGAAATTTGTTAAACCGGCAGTTTTTTTTTTTAGCAGAAAGTGATTTGAAAAAATTCACGGCTAGAAATTAGGCCTGTGAAAACGATAGTCATTCGCTCTCCATCCATTTACAGTAGTAAATTCTATTATCCCTCAAAGCAATTCGCAGAATGTTTGTAATTGGTCCATTGACGAGATATCGCTATAGTATACTCTTTATAGCTATATATATATATATATATATATATATATATATATATATATAATCGTTTAACGGCAAGTAACGCAGGGCCGGTACTGGTGTGCAGAGAGTTACAGTGAGAGATAAAAACAATGTACCAGTGATTTACAAGGAAGGATAAGGAATGAAAATGATAGAAGACAGTAATTGACGTTGCATTTCCACTTTTAGTAGTTATAGCTATCAGGCAAGCAATCAAACAGAAAAGAGAGTTCTACAAACGGGAAGTGCGAGAAAAGAAACTCTTAGATGGAAAAGGGAGATATATTTAACAATTATTACGGTAAAAGGGTGTGATCTTCATGGCAAATTAGTATCAGGCGTGAATACATATGGTCGGGAAACCAGGGTGAAAAGCTCGTGAGAGCAGTTGCCATTAAAATACTTGTCTTTGTTTTCTGTCTTGCTACTTTAGTACGATTCCAAAACAATTAATAGTGGTATCCCTAATATCTTTGAAATCTATCAAAACACACACACACACACACACACAGTCATATATATATATATATATATATATATATATATATATATGTATTGGCATGTCCGCGGGCCCTTTCAAACAGAGACTTTGCAACCACAAGTACTCGTTTTCGAACCCTAACCAAAGATTCCAGACGGCACTATCACGTAGATTCTGGAAAATGAAGGAAGAAGGGCAGGACCCTATAATCAGCTGGAAATTAATAGGCTCAGCTTGTGCCCCTTTTCGTGATAGGTGCCGTCTATGTTTAGTGGAGAAGATTCTGATTTTGAAGTATCCTCATCAGGACTTACTTTTGAATCTTAGGAAGGAATTTATTAATAAGTACTGTCATAGGGCGGATTTTCAAATTTAAATTTTAAATTTTAAATTTTAATTTTTAAATTTTTAAGTTTTTTAATTTTTTTTAATTTTTTAATTTTTAATTTGTAATTTGTAATTTTTCTTTTTATAATTTTTATGTATATGTGTATGTTTGTGTGTGTATGTGCATATTTGTATATATGTGTGTATATATGTATATATGTATGTGTGTATATATGTATTTATGTGTGAAAAAAATTTCTTTAGCTATTTAAATGCTCTTTTTTATAATATTCATTAATTTTCATATTTTTTATATGTATGTGTGTGTGCATATGTATAATATATATATATGTGTGTGTGTGTATGTATATGTGTGCATGTGTGTGTACACATATATAGTGTGTGTGTGAATTTTTGTATATGTGTGTACACATATATGTGTGTATGCGCATGTATGTGTATATACGTATATAAGTGTGTACGAAATTGAATGTATGTGTGTGTGTATGTATGTATGTATATATGTATTCATAATCGAAGACTTGTGTGTGTGTATGTGTATGTCTGTATGTGTGTACTTCTATATGTATGTATAATTGTAAACGAATTTTTTTTTTCACCTAGCGATGTCTTTATTTAGTTTAAATCAAATGACCTAATTTTTTTTTTAAATTTATTTTAAATCCTATATCTTTTTATTCCCTTTAAAAATAATTATGCCTTATTAAGTAAAGGCCTTTTTCTAATACTTCAACGTTTTTGAGAAGTTAGGTTTTTGAATATGTCCAGCGTCTGTAATATATAAAATTTTTTTCTTTCTTTTCTTTTCTTTTCCCCTCCTTTCCTTCCTTTATCTCTCTTATCTCCCACCTTTTTTCCGTGTTGCTTAACCTTACGTCAATTCAACACGGCCGTCTGTTAGTTTTAAGTTACAATTCTCTTTCCTTTTTTTTGCGAACCCAGACGATGTCAATTTTTTCTTTTCTTGTTTATTTGATTTTATTTTGTTTTATCTTTTTCTTTTTTTCTTTTTTTTCTTTTTTTATTTTCTTTTTTAATTTCTTTGCAAATCTATTTAAAAAGGAAAATTAGTCTGATTTTTCTCCAGTTTCTGAAAGGATTTTTCTGTTGCTGAGGTGATGTGTTATCCCCCGTGGGGATTTTCATATCGAAATGGTCATTCAACATCACTGAATTAATCCTTTTTTAATTTATATATATATACATATATATATATTGAAGAAATACAAGATAACAAGCAAATCAAATTTAAGTGACGAAAACAAATATCAGTTGACTGGTATTTCAGTAGCCCGATAATATTCGTGTTGTATTTTCTCCACGGGACAGCGCTGTCCAATTTATTTAAATTACCATGACTTTGTTAGAAAGTGTCAGTTCATAACTGACAAAGGTCCTTGCGTGTGTTTGGTCGTGTTATTTTTCGGTTAACTTGCGTACTGTGTTTCAGACTTGAACTGTGTTTCCTTCTTTCACTAAAGTTAGGTTGTCCTGTTTTCGCAAAACTTCTGTTTATAAATTCAAATACCGATGTTAAGCGGCGTACATAGGACGTACCAATCTGAGGTTGGAAACATGAATGGCGAAAAACGTCGCCGCAATTGTACGTTCGGGTAGTCCTAGACGGTCTATAAGAACAACTCAGGCTGTTCACGAATCGGCCATTAGACAACATTTAGTTAATAATCTAGACTGTTGGTCTAGGTATGAGGACACGTGGTTTTCTGTCCTGCACAGTGCCTGCTCGGTCCATCATTTACTTGATTTGGAGATCAATCAACCTAGTCTATGAAGAGCATTTCATTCGCTCCTTACGATTGTTGGAGGGATTGTGAGTTATTCTTTTCCCATTTTACTACTCTTTTGGAACTGAATGTTTAAAACTTCACTTACATTTTAACTATGTCTTTGATTAAAAT
Source organism: Ascarosepion bandense (assembly GCA_037127315.1). Taxonomy (NCBI): domain Eukaryota; kingdom Metazoa; phylum Mollusca; class Cephalopoda; order Sepiida; family Sepiidae; genus Ascarosepion; species Ascarosepion bandense. Next base: position 858,630 of record JBBBDQ010000551.1, on the reverse strand, counting down.
TATACTTTTAATCGTGTTCCAACCTTCCCTTCTATAAGTGATTTTTGTGTCCTATCTATCATTAACATTAATGCCAACGAGCACCTTTGATAATGTGTTGGCTTAAAGGATCCCATGGTTTACATGATGAAGTCTACTTTATTTAAGTCTATTTGTTATTTCTGTGGGTACACGACTACATATGGAGGACGTCTCAGCGGTTGGATTTTAGAATTAAACAACATATAATTCCTAGAATTTTTAAGCCTTCTGATAGCAGTAGCCAACTTGTTAATACATCCGGGTTGTCCATTACACAACATGTTACAAATAGCAGGAATTGTGTATGTTCATTCAGTGTGGACCGTTTCACAATTCTATCACGGTCCTAATCTTTCTATCATCTAAAGGTACTAGAGTCACTTTACATCAAAACTTGCAAGCCTTCCCTCTGCAAACAGGACTTCTCGCAGGGTTTAAATGTAATTGGGCTCTTGCATTTTATTCTCGCCCCTATTAATCATCTTTTATTATACATGTTTCTTATTCCTAGAAATAAAATTGATAAGCCCTGTGAAAAAACAGTTCTTCTTTAGTTTTTAATAAAAATGTCAGTACAACTGCGCTTATTCCGGGATATAATAAAGTTTTGTACGACTAAGAATTTGTTCAAAGAAATATATATATATATATATATATATATATATATATATATATATATATATACATCAAATCAAAACAACCAACACTCAATAAAATCAACTTTAAAACAGGAAATAACATATTACATTGCATTTGACGAGATGGTTTTGTTGTCATTTCGCGCTATCCCGCGGTGTGACGTCATAAAACCGCATCGCAAACTTAAGAACTGCGTTTATTATTTTTGGTAACTATTGCCGTTGCCAAGCGGAGTTTTATGTCAACACAAAATAAAATCGTCGGTGATGGTGGATTTTATAATATTTCAGTTTAAACTACCTCTCTGAAGATGGCTCATGTGAACCGAAAGCTTAGAAGAAAACCAATAAATAATTATCCAAATGTTGGAGAATTTTTGTCTTTATTTTCAACTGAAATTAAAGCAAAAATACGACGTTTAGAACGGCTCATGATTAAACATAATAGACCTTCATTGTCTCTTATATTTAATAGCATATGTCTAGAAAATATATATATATATGGATGTATAATAGTTAAAAATAATGGATGGATATTCCACAGTTAAATATTTACTTTTAAAAAGTGATCAATAACAAAAAAGAGCATATTATATCGTTAATATCATTATTATGATTATTATAACAGCATACTGCAATTTAAAAGCTATAAAGTTTTGGTGTTTAATACACCATAATCAGGCACTTACATGTGGTTAATTATTTTGGTTCTCTCTCTCGCTCTCGCTCTCTCTCTCTCTCTCCCTCTCTCTCTCTCTCTCTCTCTATATATATATATATATATATATGTATATATATATATATTTTACATATCATATCACACCAAGCAAGGCGGTGACGCCACTGATGCGCAGGGGCTACGTAAGTGTAAGAAGATTGGAAAAGAGAAAACCGGAAACCACATCCTAAACAGGGAACAAGAGATGAGCCTCTTAACTTGTTCAATAGACGTGGGTGGAGTGTGAACCGGGCGATAGTTTAGTCTATCTACTCCAATTGGAAAAGAAAAAAAAGAGTAAAAAGATTGGAAAAGAGAAAACCGGAAACCACATCCTAAACAGGGAACATGAGCTGAGCCTCTTCACCGGTTCAATAGACGTGGGTGGAGTGTGAACCGGGCAATAGTTTCGTCTATCTACTCCAATTGAAAAAAAAGAGTAAAAGAATGAAAAAGTGTAAAAGATTGGAAAAGAGAAAACCGGAAACCACATCCTAAACAGGGAACAAGGGATGAGCCTCTACACCTGTTCAATAGACGTGGGTGGAGTGTGATATATAAGTAGATTTTAAAAATAAATTTAAATTAAATAAAAATAAAGTATGTAATCAAATGAGATGAATAAATTGAGGTGGGAGGTTATTTTTAAAAAATTGAATGCGTGAACTTGTACAGAAAGTGTATCAACAATACACCGAAAAATATGAAGATGAAGAATGAGAATCATTATTCATGAAGACTCATGTCAGGCGTAAGCTAAATTACAGAATTATTAAGAGTTGATCAAACAACAGTTTCGGACGTTTAAAAGCATTAGGAATTATTCAAAAGTAAGAAGGAAAACTTGAAACAGCTGAAATGTGGTTCTGCACAAGCATATTGCGGATATCGTGGACCGAGCATGTGAACAATGACGAGGTTTTGGAAAGGATGGAGACGAAAGGAAACCTACTTGAAACGCTTAAATGCTAAGGCTTACCCCACACACGTATTCCCCAGACATTGCTCCGTCCGATTATCACATGTTCCGATCGATGGGATTTTCCGGGAATTTCTTACTGACGAACGAGTCAATAAAGATACTCGGCGTCTGATTCGGTCTCGATATCTTTCTGAAAATGAATTGGTCGGAGGTGCGGGAGAAGGTCGAGAGCACAACTTGTATGTGATTCCGTAAGAAATTTTTTAAAACCTGAAACCGGAAGTGTTTTGCACATCTACCCAATTCTTTTTACCGACCCTTTGTGCTTCTACACCCCCTCTGTAATACTAGTGCACTTAGATAAGGTTTTGTTCTCCTTCTTGTGTGGAAGAAAAGGTGCCCAAGTTATGTTAGAAATCTATTACCTCCTCTCTTCTGAAGTCGGTCTTTGTTTGCCTAGCGTTGAGATTCTTCAATAAACGCTCCGCATCGCGTTTCTAGACTGAATGTCTTTGCAAGCGGATGGAAAATGTCGAATGCAGGAAGAAAGATGCCAGTAAGAATTTCCCCTCCCTGAGAATAGTGCACTTGTGTGAGAGAAAGTGACTGCTTTTCTAGCGTGGGTCTCGGTTAGCCGTCCTTTTACACGCGACGGATGGCCTCTACATCGTTAGTTGTCCATATCTAGATCAAGACTGAAACACGACGTCTCCTTCCATCATAATTTGGCAAATTGTGAGTCTTGCTCGTATCTGTCGATTAAAAGAAGTTGGCTTTGATGCTAACCCCGCTCAAAATAATCTAATTTGGGCTTTGTATATTTTTTTTACGCCAAGTTAAAGTAGCTAGGGGATGTATACTTATTGTACACTTATATTTTCGTCCCCATTTCGTTTAGTTTAATTCAATATCATCTCCCCCACCAATTGACCAGAAATAGTGTATGTAGAAATTTTTGTTGTTTTTCGAATGTATTCTTTCGTAATTGTTGTCGTTCCCGAATGAGTGTGTAGTTGTGTGTGAAGTTATTCAAATGGTTGGTTTCTCATTTATCCATGTCCCGCATTAATTTTGTCCAGTTAACCGATATTTCTGCCATAATTATGGATTAGAGTGGGGGTAGTAGTAACTACGAGAGATAGACGTGAATAAACATTCTGTCTATCGATATATTATTGCAAGTTTTTATTTTTCCTCAATTGAATCTATCTATCTATCTATCTATCTATAACTTTTTGTTTGGTCATACTTCTCTGTATATTAGCACATCTAAACTTATTTATAAATGGAACTTTGTCTGTGTGTGTGTCTGTGTTTTTTTCCGCTACCTATAGACTCCGAAACGGCTGAACCGATTTTCTTGGAAATTTACACAGTTGTACTGTAAGCGTCTGCGAATGTTCTTAGTTAGGTTTTATGTCGAGGTACCCCCGAGAAATAATGAAAACCGATAATTGAAAAAATCAGGTTATAGAAGGAATGGTCCGATTTTTATCAAATTTGATACACGAATAGACAAAGACATAAGAAACGATATTCAGAAGTTTCAAGATAGCAGTTCTTATAATAGTGCAGAAAATCGATAATATATATAAAAGGCAAGATGTTTGTGTGTGTGTGTGTGTGTGTGTGTGTGTGTGTGTGTTTATCTGTCTGTATGTCTGTATTTTTCAGCCCTTTTATTTTAGTTTTTGCTTCAAGTTTGGCTCTAAGTAGGTATAATTGTAGTTCTTAGTCTCAGCCATGATACCATTTACTCAGAGGACTTATTTAGCCTTCAAAATTCAGTTTATGACGAAAAAAACTTATTTGATATCGATACCAGGAAATCAAAATTTGACTTACATCCATTCATTTTTCTTTCAGTCTACGGTTTCGCTTTAACTGGAAACAACTATTGCTTTTTAGTCTTTCGTGCCAACATACAAAGAGTCTGAGCTTCAGGACCATGGATTAGTGTTAAAGCTTTCATTACACCCGAGCAACGCCGGGCTATACTGCTAGTATATTTATATTACCTTTCATTTGAAGTGGTGTAGAATGTCAACATCTTGATTATGTAATTATTTCCTCTTCAAGTTAAATGTGCTATCCATTTTAGTTCTTGCTCATATTGATTGTCTTTAACTGATTTAGTTTTTGTTATTTGCTCCAGTCATTTTAAAAGATAAAAAACGGGAAATATTTAAAAAGAGGCTGTCTTAAATATTCTCTAAGTTGTCGGAGAATTTTCGTTAAAAAAGAAATGTAACAAAATAAACATTCAAACAACCTAGCGACCTAAGAGTACATTTTAAAGTGCTGACTTGTTTATGTCTTCTAATAACTTGTTTGTTCTTCGGCGTGTGTTGGTTTGACAAAGAGAAAAAAATCGAAGTATTACCTGATACATGCATTCTCATTATATATGTAGATTACACACTGTCTTGACCAATATCTTTTAACCATTCTCGTGTTTGTCGAGTAGTATTTCTTCTCGTGTTTCTCAGTCACGAATGTTTCCCTCCAAGTACTTCCGATATCATTTCCCTCTGCATAAAATATAATGTCTCTCCAAACCGTCAAATTATACATAATATTACAATATGTCTTCTTTGCTTGACTGACAAGGTTCCCGTTTCGTGCAAGTCTCGGTCGTTTGTTTATAGTTAAAAAAAAATGAATATAATAAAGTAAATCCTGCCTCAGAATCGATTTTTCTTTTCATAAGTGACAGTTGATATTTATCTTAGGTTTTAAAGGGCAAACACCGGTCGCTCAGTTAAAAGGATATAAAATGTTACTTATCGTCTGCCAGCTATAAATATTAAGAAATTGAAAGCTTTATGAATATGAATTACGAATTTTAGGGGAAAAGAATAAAACTGATTTTATATAACATTATATTTTTCTTAGAGAACATTTATAATCTCCACTATCAATCGCACATCGACGGAAAATATGACAGCTGAAAATATGGCTAAGATAAGCATAGTATCTCACTAGTGTTTAAAATCTAAACTTATTTATAAATGGAACATTGTGTGTGTGTGTGTGTGTGTGTGTGTGTGTGTGTGTGTGTGTGTGTGTGAGTGTGTGTGTGTCCGTTACCTACAGATTCCGAAACGGCTGAACCGATTTTCTTGAAAATTTACACAGATGTACTGTAAGCGTCTGCGAGTGTTCTTAGCTTGGTTTTGTGTCGAGGTACCCCCGATAAATATTGAAAATCGATAATCGAAAAAATCGGGTTATAGAAGGAGTGGTCCGATTTTTTATCAAATTTGATACACTCAGACAAAGAGATAAGAAACGATATTCAGAAGTTTCAAGGTGTACAATAGTGCATAAATTCGATAATATATATATATAAAAGGCAAGATGTTTGTACGTGTGTCTGTTTATCTGCCTGTATGTCTGTATTTTTTTCAGCCCTTTTATTTTAGTTTTTGCTTCAAGTTTGGCTCTAAGTAGGTATAATTGTAGTTCTTAGTCTCAGCCATGATACCATTTAATCAGAGGACTTATTTAACCTTCAAAATTCAGTTTACGACGAAAAAAAACTTATTCGATATTGACACCAGGAAATCAAAATTTGACTTACATCCATTCATTTTTCTTTCAGTCTACGGTTTCGCTTTAACTGGAAACAGTTATTGCTTTTTAGTCTTTCGTGCCAACGCCCAAAGAGTCTGAGCTCCAGGACCATGGATTAGTTTTTAAGCTTTCATTACACCCGAGCAACACCGGGCTATACTGCTAGTAATATATATGTTCAGTTAATATATAGATTTTCAAGACATTGCAGAGATTGTGTTAATTACACGATTTACGCTTACTGCTATTTAAAAAAAAAAGTAGACATATAATAGCCTGCAATAGGAACAGTTACTGACGTTTGTTCTGATAAATTTTGTGTTGGAGGTGTCACTAGTCTACAGAGAAGCGGATTGTATTGAAACAAAAATGGTGACGCCCATGAGAAATCGCCGTCAGTGTCTTTGTGTCATTTATTTCCAGCAAATGGCAATTTCCTATTGTTCCCAAAATGTGCAAGAAAAAACAAAAAATAATATTACAACAATGCGGCACTGAAATTGTTAATAGTTCGATCTAATATTCTATAATATGTCTTTCTTTTTCTTTGGCTATATCACTAGATATCTAGCCTTATATTCTTCAGTCTTCCAAGTTCTGAAAAATCTGAAAATAGTTACGAATGCGCAAGTTTTCCAAAACTTCCAAACTTTCCAAACTTCTCTACGTTTTAGCTGAAGCATTCTCCAGTCTTTAAAGTAGCGTATGAAATTTTGGAAACGTTCTTACTTTGTCGTAAATTTTTGACGGACATAGGTCTCGCTCTGTTTTTAAAAAAAACACGGAAATACTTATAGAATTCTCGGGTAACAATTGGTAGAGTTGCTAAAAAAATGTTTTTCGCGACGAAGCCGAACTGATGATTGGTGAGCAATCGTATTCGCTTCGTCTACTAACAGAGACCCTTTTAATTCCAAAGTACAATCGCATTTTAACCAGGTGGAAGAGAACAAGAAGAATTTGAGTTTGAGTTTGAGTGTTTTTTTTTTAACCTCATGTCAACCTCTGCGGGTTATTTCGTCCTGAATATGACAGTAAACTGCACCCGGCAGCAAGGACTTGGGGAGGTTGTAAGGAGCATGGAACCACCTCTTAATTACTGTTGTTCACAGGTCCACCCTTACACGGGGTGGTAGCACCTGGTAAGGTCCCAGCAAATAATAAACCCCCACCAAACTGGGGTCAATACACCATGAAAGTGTAAAAATAGACTTTTATATAAATATATACATAAAAATAGCTTTTTATAAGAAAATATACGGTTTTGAAGAAAAATATTACCAAGAATACATTTATGAAGGAAAAATAAATTATTGCCATAATTCATTTTTGAAGAAAAAAATTATTACCAGCAATATGTTTTTGAATACAATAATAGAAAAAAATCTTCAGTTTTCTAAAAAAAAAAATTTTCATCACAATCTAACTAAATCAAATTTTTCACTATAACCGAACATTAAAAAATACCGTAAAACCCCACCTTTTTAGCATTAAATAACTCAAAGGATGTTCTTTATTTTTAAAAAGCTGAAAATATTTTCTTTTTTTTTTTTAATCAAAATATATTGCTGGTAATAATCTTTTTTCTTAGAAAATGTATTGCTTGTAATATTTTTCTTCAAAAATTCAAAACTAGAATTCTTACTATAAAGGTCTACTTTCATACTTTCATAGTGTTTTGACCTCGTTTTAGGGGCTTATCTATTTGCCCATAACAACATTTGCTACCACCTACGAAATCTTTTGTGACAGAGGATCGAGGAAAGGATAATGAAAAAACGGGATTCAAAATGATAGAAGATAAGAAATTGATGTTCCATTTATTGTTCTTAAATTTGTAGTTGTCAGGGATGCAAGAAATCAGAAAGGAATCCCATAGATGACAAGTGCAATAAAAGAAGCTGTTAGAATAGAAGTCACGGTTGCATTTAGCTATTTCAACAGTAAAACGGTAAGACCTAGTTGCCAATAGAGTAGTGCAATTAAATTCATGTATTCGGCTTACGAGGGAGAGAAGCTTATCAGAACAGTTGCCATGAAATATTTGAAGAAAAGATATAGGGGAACGTGGTCATCTCGGTGAGAAAATGACTGAAGCCGAGACGCCTGGTCAGGATTACTTACATTACCGACCCTTCTTTGGAATTTTGTCAGGAATCTCGAGATATACAGAGACAACAACACTATGTGGCATCCTTTTGTTCATTCTGCCGATTTGTGCCAAATGTTTAAACTTTGTTTTATGGGCCACGCTCCGGTTTATTTCTAGATGAACTTCACTGGCTGTTTTCGATTCTCCATTAACAGGTGACGCTTTTTTCGCCCATGATTTAACTCATCTGGAATGTGTATATCGCTAGAAGCAAATTTTTGGAACAGACGAGATATGGTCCGTTCTGAAGCCTACGCTAGCCTCCAAACTTTGTTTGATGTAGCAGGTGGTTTTGACTGCGTACGATTTTGAGACGACGAAAATGGCATTAGTGTCGTGTGCATTTATTTAACTTAAGATTCTTTGTTATATATATATATATATATATATATATATATATATATGTATATATATATATATATATATATATATATATATATATATATAGTGTTGCGTTATAATAAAGTTTGGCCACAAGATTGTTGTTTTGTATTGTTATTTTTTTAATAGTTTTGTCAAGCAGGTTTTATCGTAAATTGCTCAATTTCGGCGTAGAGATAGAGTGTTGATAATTTTAGTGCAAAGAATTTGTCACTTTAGCTGAGCAGATTCATGCCGACTTCAAAGATTCTTGAGGACACCGAGATGGTACCTTCACTCATCTGTGTAGTAGAGGCATCATAACTGTCTCCCAATGAAACTTTGAAGTCGGCATGGTAGACTTTAAAAACAGTAGCTGCTCACGCAATAAGGCATCGTTCATTCAATAATGAATTTGAACACTCTCGGCTGCTGGCATGTGTTTACATCGTGTATATAACACGCTAAAATCCGCGTTCTTCCACCGAGCGCCGAAAGCTTAGACGTACAATCTTCTACTGATGCATATTCGGTCGGGTTTCAATCCTGGGTAGAATCAATCGGATGTCTAACTGTAATACAGCGTAAAAGGAGTGTCTGCAAATGAATATATATATATATATATATATATATATATATATATATATAAAACAAACAGGAAGTCATAATTTTTTATTTTACCTATAGACCTTCGATATTCACACCCTTCACGCTTTAATTATTTTAATAAATTTAATTTTAAACGAGTTACAACTTTCCTTCTATTGTCGTGTACTTTTTTTTTTCTGTCCCTTTAATTAAAAGATCCAACAAATGTTCTATGAATAAGTGTTGGCCGAAAGATATCTAACGTCTATGAATAAAAATAAAAAATTATGACGTCCTGTTTGTTTAAAGCTATTGTTCGGTTCTGTGGGTACAAGTCCTTATATATATATATATATATATATATATATTATATTTTAGAACCTGTACATAATTTTTCTATATATATCCACGACGAAGGTACGTTTGTTTCGACATTGAAACTTCAATGTCTCATTAACGCCTGATGAGACATTGAAGTTTCATTTTCGAAACAAACGTACCTTTGTCGTGGATATATATAGGAAAATTATGTACAGGTTCTAAAATATAATTTATAATAAATATTCACAGCGCTATAAATTATATATCGAGCACTGTTTTAAATTAATGTTTTGGACGTTGTAAAAATTCTTTCTTCGTTCTGTATTCACTCGGACATATATATATATATATATATATATATATATATATGAGAGAGAGAGAGAGAGAGAGAGATCAGTTGAATGTTGTGGACAGTTTAACAGGAAGCCCAATTTTGTTTAGAATTTCTATTCCTGCCCAATTCTGTTTCGCGCTGATATTCATGAAAAGGGCATGAAACAATCTTTTCCTGTCTATGGGTGAACTATCCTAGGTGATTCAGACATCTTGCTTTCAGATGGCAGCCAGTCTAGGATAAGAAATACTCTGAATCCAAAACCACCCTGAAGAGGACAAACTCCGTCAGGTTACCTTGCTTAAAAAAAACCGCTGAAATGTATTTAGTATCCTTACGAACAAATAGCATGACGGGATAATTATACACAAAAACTAGGAAATGATGCGAAAAACTTTACATCAACCAAATTTATTTTGTCTCAATATTATATTGGCTGGTGGACATATCACGTTAAAACACGGGTTCAACTGCTATCACCGAAGTTAAGCAGTGTCAGTTAGCAGCCCAAAATGCTAAATACAGGTGGGGATACTAAAATGAAGCAGTTACAACAATTTAAATAACTTGGAAATGTTCTAACAGAAGACGCAAATGCGACACAGAGATCCGAAGGCGAATTGGCATGGCGAAGGACGCGTTCCAAAATCTGAGTAGAGTATTAAGCGACAGGAAATTTTCACGAGAAATAAAGAAAAGAGTACTGGACTGCTGTTATGTCAGACCTTAAATATGGCAGTGAATGCTGGACAATCTCATCGAAGATGAAGGAAAATCTTGAAGCAACCGAAATGTGGTTCTACAGAAAGATGCTCCGGATATGGATCGAGCATGTGAGCAAAGATGAGGTTTTGGAAAAGATGGAAACGAAAAGGAAATTAATACTTAGTATCAGGAAGAGACGGCTAAAGTTTCTGGGATATGCAATGAGGAAAGAGGGATTGGAGAACATAATACTAACAAGTTTGATGATGGGAAGGAGATAAAGGAGGAAATAGCGTGTAATGTACTTGACTGGCTGAACGAGTGGATGGAGAAAGCGTGATAAGCGCTACCAGGGATAGGGAGATGTGGAAGGCCATGGTCTCCTACGTCCTGAAAGAACAAGGCATATAGAAGACGAATACGAAGTAGAGGATTTACTGTTTGGGAATACGTGGTACTGTAATCATGGATATTTGAGAGTTACGGATAATGGCTTGGAACTGTTTAGCGGAGAGCCGAGTTCCACTTCTAGATGCGTTGGTTATATTCTTCTATGTGCCTTCAGGACATAGGCGATCGTGGCCTTCCACGTTTCCCTATCACTGGTGGCTCTGAGCACACCTTTTCTTGTTACACCATGCAATCCTCGTTCCGTCATCCACCTGATTAGATCCTTCAAATATGTTATCCGTTGCTTTCTCCCGTCTCTTTTTCCCTCTATCTGGCCTGTTAGTATCAGATTGTCCAAGCCATCCTTCCTCATTGCGTGTCCCAGGAACTTCAGCTGTCTCTTCCTGATGCTCAGTGTTAATTTCCTTTTTGTTTTATTACGTTGGTTATATTGACTTACTCGCATATACCCTTAGGAAATATATAAATCTAACACTTCTCTCTCTAGCTATGGGTTAATTAGTAAGACTTGTATCAGTTAATCATTATTCTTTTTTTAAAAGTTTTATAATCTAAAAATATTTTCTTGCAAAAATTGATCAGATGTAATAAACAAATCAGTCAATGAAAGCATAGAGTCTCGTTGAAATTGCAATATTTCTTTATTTAACAGTAAACCTAGCTTGAGTGCCTCTTGAGCTATTGTTTGAGTTTAAGACTTGTATCAGTTAATCATTATTCTTTTTTTGAAAAAAATTAGAATCTAAAAATATTTTCTGCCAATGATTGATCAGCTGTAGTAAACAAATCAATCAACGAAAGCATAGAGCCACGTTGAGATTGCAATATTTCTTTATTTAACATTAATATCTAGCTTGAGTGCGTCTTGAGCCTTTGTTTGAGTTTTAGATTTATATTTCTTTGGTTATCTACTTCAACAGCTTAGTGTTTTCATCAATTCCGAATTTGGACATGATAGATTCATGAGATGAAATATCGCTCTCTTTTGATGTGTTGTATTGCAAAATATTGATTTAAATATCCATCTTCATACGCGTCAATATATTCGGTTATCATTTCCTGCAGCTATTCACACGGTAGATTTAAAAATCGTGAAAAGAACTGACCCATTACCCGTCCACTGAGAACGATGAAAAGGATTATTGGCTAAAACTAGCAAGTCAAAGCGTCGACTCGTAATAAATGTTTCTTCTGTCGAGCGTAACGATGTAAGAGTCTAGTTACATTTATTGTCAAAAGTTTCAGTCGCAGAAGGATCTGCCAACAAAGAATACAAACACACTGCCTAGTCTTTTGAATTAATCGTTGTTCACATTTAGCTTCTAAACTTGTGGACATTTCAACCACTTTGGATGAAAAGAAAACAGTCCGAGATAGTCCAACAATAAAGCAATCAGGTACTTTCATAAATAATGTGCAAAATATCGTAGCGATAGATTGAATTATATTTTCGCCGTTTTAAAATGCCAAGATAGTACAGGATGGAAATTACAAGAACTATTGCAGAAGGTAGTGAATAAAAGCGAAAGGAAAGAACTAAGCATCAATTGCAAGAATACAGAATGCATATTTTTCAGCAAAAGGGACAACCCAATAGGCAAATTAAAAATTGCAGTTAAGAAAATCTAACCTTTTTCATACATGGAACTTTGTCCCTGTGTGTGTGTGTGTGTGTGTGTGTGTGTGTGTCCGTTACCTATAGACTTCGAAACGGCTGAACCGATTTTCTTGAAATTTTACACAGTTGTACTATAATCGTCTGTGAGTGTTCCTAGCTAGGTTTTGTGTTGAGGTACCCCCGATAAATATCGAAAATCGATAATCGAAAAAATCGGGTTATAGGAGTGGTCCGAGTTTAATCAAATGTCATGCACTCATAGACAAAGACATAAGAAACGATATTCAGAAGTTTCAAGGTTGCAGTGCTTACAATAGTGAAGAAGATCGATAATATATATATATATATATAATATATATATATATATATATATAAAAGGCAATATGTTTGTGTGTATGTCTGTTTATCTCTCTGTATATCCTTTATACAAATCCACAATTTTTATCCGATTCTCACCAAACTTCAAAATTTGATTTACATCCATCCATCTTTCTTTCAGTCTACGGTTTCGCTTTAACTAAAAACAACTATTGCATTTTAGTCTTTCGTGCCAACGTCCAAAAAGTTTGAGCTCCAGGATCATGGATTAGTTTTAAAGCTTTCATTATACCCAAACAACGCCGGGCTATACGGCTAGTCAAATATATACAACGATTTTAATATCTGGTAAGTGCTTTAGCAGAGGACAGAAAGTGCATCACCGAAATCCGAAAACGTATTGGGATAGCGAAATATGCCTTTCAAAGTCTAAGCAAATTATTAGGAAACACGAAAAAATTTGTTCGAGACAAAGAAAAGAGTACTGAACTGTTAGGAAGTGATTGCTAAACAATCTTCTCGTTTCCTTCCTCTATATGTCGTTTCTTTTCACGATGTAAGCGATCATGGCCTTCTATGTTTCCCTATCCCTGGTAGCTCTTAGCATGCTTTCTCCCGTTACCCCACCCAAATTCCGCTCTGTCATTCACTTACTCAGGCCAGTCAACTTATGTTACACACTATTTTCCCACAATATGTTGCTATTACTTTCTGCGGTAGACTGGCTGCCAAAAAAAGGCATTAAAATCTAATCTGTCCTGCTAAACAATTCTTTTATCAGTTAAGTGCCATACGTGGTACACGTTTGGGCGATCATGTCTCTTTCGATCTATGACTAACCAGGCAAAATTTTTCCCGCAGTAGGTTGCCATTTCTTTCTGCGGTAGACTGGTTGCCAATCAAGGCTATAGAATCCAAAATGTCCTTTTAAACAATTGTTTTATTCAGATCATTCAGTTAAGTGCCATACGTGATGCACAATTGGACGGTCATGTCTCTTTCGATCCATGAAAGACTAAGGAAAAGATTTCTGTTTGCGGCAGATTGGTTGCTATCCAAGGCTATAAAACCCAGTCTGTCTTGCTATTCAGTTTCTAGCTATGGGTTGATACCTTTTACAAGGGTATTTGCGCGTAAGTGATTGCAACAAATTCAACTGGAAATCGAACCCGGCTCTCCAATTCCTTATTCCAAGCTGACAGCCTTTATACCACGATGCACATATTCTAGAAATATTCAATAAAAGTTAGAAAAGTTCAAGTGATTACCCTAAACAGGATTTAATGGATAAACCACTACTCCTGTTCATATGAACTGTGAAATTTGTGTTAACAGGACGAACCTATTTCCTATTTAAATTAAACATGTTTTTTTTTATATTTTTCTAGGAAAAGCTGATCCACTGAGCACTTTTTTTATTAAGTTATCTACTTTTGTGAGCGTGTGTGTTTACTTTTATCTAAGTAATATCTCTTCTTAATATATCTGAGTAACATTTTCTCCACAGCGAGACCTAGTCATCTTATACCACTAACTAATGCAGGGTTTGTGGCGCCGATGCTAATTGGATATCTGACATTTATGACGGCGCTAAACAAAGCTCACCGTCTCAATATCTCTGAAGTTGCCTGCTATCGACTGATCCTTAAGAAGCGATGATTACAGACAGATTGTTTCCAGGTCATCATATGAATTTTCGCTCTTTGATACACGCCTAAATTAAATATTTACTAAGCTTAGCCTAGCATCAGTAATGATTACGCACTTTTGCGTAAGTTTGCAAATGGCATTTTGGTCTCATCAATAATTTGCCGGTTTTACTGAGATGTGTGGCGGAGATACCATTTCTTTAAGAGAACTTTTCAATCAAGGCCGGTTGTTCATATTTTAAGAAACCGAGATAAGCAACTCAAACATGTATACCTACTAAAAATAAAATTTACACTAAAAAAGAAATATACACGCACATCAATCTCCGCATATATATATACATGTATATATATATATATATATATATATATATAGTCATCTGTAGACAGATCTGTTTCGCGGGATCACAGCTCATCAGTACGGTTAGACTTCTGACCGAGAATTGAAACCCGACCGAATTGACGTCAGTCGGCGGTTCAACCCGCGGGGCTATGGGCGCCCGGAAGAAGAATGCAGACTTTTTAGCGTGTATATTATGAGTATACACGCTCAATAGCCAGAGTGATCTAATTCAATACTAAATGAGCGATATATATGTATATATATATATATATATATATATATATGCAAATGAATAAGGAGCGAAGAAAATATTAACAACGTTCAAAATATTCATTTTAAACCCTTCTCAATATAGAAAGGTGAGCTATGTTTAAATAGAAATAGAAATATAGAAATAGAGCTATATTTAATATAAATTATACTTTAGAATATGTTCAAACTACAATCTATTAAAAAGTATACATTTTCTTTCGACATTGAAAGGACAATGTCTCATCAGGTGGTAAACGCTATTTTTGGAAAGTGATGGAAAATTCACTTCCTTATATTGATAAAATTTTTGTGTGCGAAGTAAAGTGGGGTAAGGAAAATGAGAAACCAGAATCGGGGGGGTCATAAAAGGGACATAGAGGAAACAAACAATAAAGTAGCAAAACGAAAAGGAAAATGAGAAACCAGAATCGGGGGGGGGGGGGTCATAAAAGTGACATAGAGGAAACAAACAATAAAGTGGCAAAACGAAAAGGAAAATGAGAAACCAGAATCGGGGGGGGGGGTCATAAAAGTGACATAGAGGAAACAAACAATAAAGTGGCAAAACGAAAAGGAAAATGAGAAACCAGAATCGGGGGGGGGGGTCATAAAAGGGACATAGAGGAAACAAACAATAAAGTGGCAAAACGAAAAGGAAAATGAGAAACCAGAATCGGGGGGGGGGGTCATAAAAGTGACATAGAGGAAACAAACAATAAAGTGGCAAAACGAAAAGGAAAATGAGAAACCAGAATCGGGGGGGGGGGGGGGTCATAAAAGTGACATAGAGGAAACAAACAATAAAGTGGCAAAACGAAAAGGAAAATGAGAAACCAGAATCGGGGGGGGGGTCATAAAAGGCACATAGAGGAAACAAACAATAAAGTGGCAAAACGAAAAGGAAAATGAGAAACCAGAATCGGGGGGGGGGTCATAAAAGGGACATAGAGGAAACAAACAATAAAGTGGCAAAACGAAAAGGAAAATGAGAAACCAGAATCGGGGGGGGGGTCATAAAAGGGACATAGAGGAAACAAACAATAAAGTGGCAAAACGAAAAGGAAAATGAGAAACCAGAATCGGGGGGGGGGGTCATAAAAGTGACATAGAGGAAACAAACAATAAAGTGGCAAAACGAAAAGGAAAATGAGAAACCAGAATCGGGGGGGGGGTCATAAAAGTGACATAGAGGAAACAAACAATAAAGTGGCAAAACGAAAAGGAAAATGAGAAACCAGAATCGGGGGGGGGGGTCATAAAAGGCACATAGAGGAAACAAACAATAAAGTGGCAAAACGAAAAGGAAAATGAGAAACCAGAATCGGGGGGGGGGTCATAAAAGGGACATAGAGGAAACAAACAATAAAGTGGCAAAACGAAAAGGAAAATGAGAAACCAGAATCGGGGGGGGGGGGGTCATAAAAGGGACATAGAGGAAACAAACAATAAAGTGGCAAAACGAAAAGGAAAATGAGAAACCAGAATCGGGGGGGGGGGGGTCATAAAAGGGACATAGAGGAAACAAACAATAAAGTGGCAAAACGAAAAGGAAAATGAGAAACCAGAATCGGGGGGGGGGGGGTCATAAAAGGGACATAGAGGAAACAAACAATAAAGTGGCAAAACGAAAAGGAAAATGAGAAACTAGAATCGGGGGGGGGGTCATAAAAGGGACATAGAAGAAACAAACAATAAAGTGTCAAAACGAAAAGGAAAATGAGAAACCAGAATCGGGGGGGGGGGTCATAAAACGGACATAGAGAAAACAAACAATAAAGTGGCAAAACGAAAAGGAAAATGAGAAACCAGAATCAGCGGGGGTCATAAAAGGGACATAGAGGAAACAAACAATAAAGTGGCAAAACGAAAAGGAAAATGAGAAACCAGAATCGGGGGGGGGGGTCATAAAAGTGACATAGAGGAAACAAACAATAAAGTGGCAAAACGAAAAGGAAAATGAGAAACCAGAATCGGGGGGGGGGGGTCATAAAAGGCACATAGAGGAAACAAACAATAAAGTGGCAAAACGAAAAGGAAAATGAGAAACCAGAATCGTGGGGGGGGGGGATCATAAAAGGCACATAGAGGAAACAAACAATAAAGTGGCAAAACGAAAAGGAAAATGAGAAACCAGAATCGGGGGGGGGGTCATAAAAGGGACATAGAGGAAACAAACAATAAAGTGGCAAAACGAAAAGGAAACAGAAAGAACTAAAGAGATGTGATGAAATGTAATATAACAATCTCGCCCCACCCGAGGAAAGGCTGATGCAAGCGGGGGCGTTTTCGGTCGTTGAAAGGAACGGATGTTTGTTTGACCTTATTTCCGGCAGTAGCGGAAATGGCTACAAGAGGCAAACAGAACAGGTGTCACTGAGAATTACGTAGGCGTGCCTGGGCGAGGCAAAGCCGGAACTCCCGGTTTGGAGATTATAAAAAGACCTCGGTGCACGGATTTCACGAGACAGACGAAGACAGAGGCAGACGAGAGAGCCAGACCAGACCAGAGGAGCAACAGATAGCGACGACCCCCCCGTCAACCCCTTAGAAGCGCGCTCTCTCACTCTCTGTTCCCTAGGCTACACGGTTCATCGTCATTAATAAAAATACAACTCATATTTTTATATATAGGCGTGTTTGTTGTTGTCGCTATGTAACAGAAAGACTTCAAATTGTACCAATATAAGGAAGTGAATTTTTCATCTCTTTTCAAAAATAGCGTTTACCACATTGTCCTATCAATGTCGAAACAAAATATACACTATGGAGTAGATTTTATTTTGAACATATTCTAACGTATAATTTATAATAATACTATATATATATATATATATATATATATATATATGAGAAAAATTAAGGCAGACACGTTATTTCATGATGAATCGGTAGTTTAGGCATACTTCAGGCGAACCATCATCAGCTTCGGTCTTTATTTTACAAAGGATTTTCTGTCTTTATTTTACAAAGGATTTCATTCGTGTAAAATCCTTTGTAAAATATAGAAGGAAGCTGATGATGGTTCGCCTGAAAGAAACCTAAGCTTCCGATTTACCATGAAATAACGTGACTGCCTTAATTTTTCTTACATTTGCTCTATATGTATTTATATACATATATATTTAGAGCTCTCTTAGAGAGTTATCCTACCACTGTATATACAGGATACTCCTTTGGATTCTTCTATACCCACACTGCATGCTTATATATATATATAGTGTTACAGACACTATATATATAATGGTTAAGTATTTTATGAATTTTTCATGTGATCTTAAGATTTTAGTTTTTCTTTTGAAGACATAAATTTTTAAAAATTGACCAAATGTTTTTTTTTTTAATCTTAGTGCTTTTGGCTAAACATTTAGCTATTATCGAGGATGAATGCTATTTTACGGGTAACAGAAATTAAGTAGTGTTATGTATGTTTGTTGAGTAGTGCGTATATGTTATGTACCGAACACGGTAAGCACGTTGTTAGCGTGTTCGTAGTTGATAATATTAGGTGTTGGTATTTTCTTTTTTATTAATAATGCCGCCATTATTTTTTTTATTTTTTTTTTAATCATTACACCCCGAGCAAGGCAGAAACGCCACTGATGTGCAGGGTGTTACATAAATGTAGAAAGATTAATTAGAAAAGAGTGAGGAGTACAAGCTAGTTAGAAAGGAACAATAGAAAGCTGAGAAAGCAGGTGCAATGACAGATACATGGGCGGAGAGAAAGTGAAGATTATACAGGGGAGGGGAGAGAGCTAGAGTCCAGTGGTTAGTAGGTGTGTATTAACTTTGCATTTAAATTTCTGGAGGTTGTAGCCGTCAGGAAAGCAAGAATACGGGAGTGAGTTCCACAGGCGGGGAGTGCGAGAGAGGAAGCTGCAGGAGTAGAATTGTCGTCTGCATTTGGCTAACCTGACTGTGAATGGGTGGGACCCAGTTGCCAGTCTGGTTGCACGGGTAAACACCTGTTGAGGAGGCATCAGTGACTTAAGCTCATCCGAGCAGAAGCCATGAAAGTATTTATAGAAGAGACAGAGGGAGGCCACATTTCGACGATGGGAAAGTGGCTGCAATCGAGTCGACAGATCAGTACCTATCACATTACAGACTCTCCTTTGGAGCTTGTCAAGAACACTGAGGAGAACGGCAGGGGCACCTGACCATAAATGGCGGCAGTACTCCATGCACGAACGGATGGTTGACTTGTATATATGCAGGATGGATTCAGGTGGAAAAAACATCCTGGATCGACATAGTGACCCAATCTTCTTAGCAGTAGATTTTGCTATGGATTCAATATAGTGGTTCCATTTGAGGTCTGAGGACAGGGTAAGTCCGAGGAGGTGTAGTGTATTACTCTCCGGGAGAATCATCTGGTCCATGCTTATGGGAGGCAGAAGAGGTTGCCTGTAATGGTTGACAGACAACAGCTTGGTCTTAGAGGAATCGAAGTTGACAAGCCACTTCTTGCCCCAGTTCACCACAGAGTGTAGATCCCGCTCAAGGTCAGCAGCGAGATTATGTCTGTCCGCCACGACAGATTTCTTACTGGAGCGGGAGTATATTGTAGTGCCATCTGCGTAGATGCCTACTTGGGACTTGATCTCATCTGGGAGGTCCTTGATGAAAATAAGGAAGAGCGTCGGGCCCAGGATAGAGCCTTGTGGGACACCAGCATTCGTGCTGTAGGACGAAGAGGCACGCCCATTCAGAACGACCTTCATTTTGCGGTTGTTTAAGAAAGATTGGATTAGGTCAAGCAGGCGACCGGTAATACCATAACCGCGTAGTTTGCATAGGAGGCCAGGGTGCCAAACCCTGTCGAAAGCCTTGGAGATGTCCAGAGCAACCGCGCGAGCCTCGTCAGACTCATCAAGGGCCTGTAGCATGTACTCCGTTACAGTTGTTAGCAGGTCGGCTGTGGACCTCTCAAATCGGAATCCATATTGCCTGTCGGAGAACAGTTTGTGGGCGGTGAGATGATGAACTATTTCAGCATTGATTATAGCCTCGAATACTTTCCATAATATCGGTAGAAGACTGATAGGGCGATAGTTGGATGGGTCCGAGGGTTCACCACAGTTCTTAAAGACAGGAACGACTGAGGAGAATTTCCAGCATGCAGGAAAGCAGGAAGCAGAAAGGCAGTAGTTAAACAGTTTAGAGTGGACAGGGGAAAGTTCAGGGGCACACCTCTTAAGGACTATCACCGGGATTCCATCGTCTACACACGCCTTATGGGGGTCGAGTTTTGAAATTACTCTGGATACTACTGTCGGGGTAATATATACGTCGTGCAGTTTGGCCTCAGTTCTAATAGGGAAGTCGGGTGGGTGCACTCCGGACGAGTCGAATGTGGAGTTGGATGAGAATCTGCGGGCAAAGCACTCAGCTTTGTCCGCAGATGACGTGAGAACATCAAATCCATGGATTAAAGGAGGTATTGAGGATTTCCTATTGTTGAGCACTCGTTTACAAATCCTCTAATAGTCCTTGGAGCCGAACTTGCGTTCAGCTATGTGCTGTCGCATTCTCTCAGCAAACAACTGTTTGGCGTCATTTAGGGTTCTCTTGCACTCACTGCGAGCAGATGTGAACAGGCGCCTATTGTGATCAGTTGGCTGTCTCCGGAATAGACGGAAGTAATGGTTCCTGTGGGCAATGGCGGCTGAGCAGGCCGGAGAGAACCACGGAGAGGAATGAGGTTTTAAGCAATACTTCCTGGTGGGTATGAAGGCATCAATGCCAGCTTTCACCCATGACGAGACCTCAGAGGCACAGTCATCAACTGATAGGTCAAACACTTTTCCCCAAGGGACGTCGCAGAGGAAATCGCGAAAGGCATCCCAGTCAGCTTTTTGGTAGAGGTAGGAGGTTCTATAAGTAGGGGGCTCCTGGGGGGAGTGAGATTGGAAAGAAATACTGAGGGAGACTACAGCGTGGTCGGAGTTGCCGAGAGGGCAAAGCTGCGAGACTTGACAGGCGTCGGGCGCAGAGGTGAAACATATATCTAGCAGTGAGGAATGACCCGAGGGTGTGCTTGGGAAGCGAGTGGGGGAAGTCCACCACTTGCGTAAGGGATTGGGAAATAGCAAAGTTCATGGCGTGAATGCCCGCCGAATCAGTAACGGCGTTTTCAAGCCACTCAGAGTACTGGGCATTGAGGTCTCCAAATACAAATATGTGGGCAAATGGGTGATAGGAAATAGCCTTATCTATGTCGTCGGCAATGCTATCTAGTAGGGAGCAGTCAGGAGAGGAGGGAGAACGGTAAAGGAAGAATAGGTAGCTAACCGAACTGAGGAGAGACAAGCGGAGACATATGTATTGGTGGTCAGTAGATTCGAGTGAAGTCACCCTAGTTATGGGGAGGTGTTCGCTGACATAAACACCCAGCCCATGCATGTGGACAGTGGAATCCTTCCTTAAAAGGGGAAGATAACCAGAGGTCAGAGGAGGGAATAGCTGAGTTGAGGTTAGTTTCGCAGAGCGCGAGGATGTCAGGGGACTTTTCATGCAGGAACGCTTCTACACTAGGAAAGTTAGTACGAATGCCTCGGATATTAGTGAAGGAGAGGTTAATGGGCTTAGGTGGTTCGGATTTAAGCCTTTTTTGCATGTTGATCATGCTATGATATATTTTGTCAGCAAGTATGTGACGGATAGGGTTTGATAGGTCTCTCTGTGTGTTTAAATAAGATCGAATTAAGCACTGTTCTGATATATGTAGCGTGAGTCTTCGCGTCCATTTCATAGTTGTATGGCCGTTACACACACACACACACACATATATATATAGATATATATATATATATATATATATACGGTTAGAATTAATAAAAAAACTAACAATCCATTTTTTAAGAAAAATTCAACCCCTAATTTTTAATTTTTAATGTCATGCATCTAAAAAATAGACAGCTAAACATCAAGTCAATATTTACTGACTTCCGTAACTACTGTCTTTGTAAATCTAGGCCAAGGCCATCTTGTAGCCTAGATACGATATAGACGTTAATATTTAACACTGTTAAGTTAACCACCTTACCCCTATTTTTTCTTCTCTTTTTCTTTTTCTTTTTTTTCTTTTTTCTTCTTTACTTGACTTTTTCTGGATAATTTTGACCCATTCATTGTTGTATGAATTTGTATGAGACAAACTGAAATATATTATAACAATTCTTAGTATTAGCCTTATTATTACTGTTGTTATTATTATTATTGTTATTATTATCATTATTGTTATATATATATATATGTGTGTGTGTGTGTGTGTGTGTGTGTGTGTGTGTGTGTGTGTGTGTGAATTCAGATCATATTAGGAGGGAATAGCTATTTCAGCATGTCAGCTCAAGACATGCATTGTCAACCGAGTTGAATGGAGATAAATTCTTCTTCCGGAAGTAGGTGTGAGTAAAGGAAGTGGTGGGGAATGTTGGTTAATACAAGGTTAAGCCGAAGGGAATTGTAGTGGTAACTTCCGTTTTGGATGATTCTAGGTGGTATTTATTGGGATGATTACACTTGGACATAATTACTTTTCTTTCATTTAATAATTCAATTGTGTCTGAGAACAACATAATAGCCAATTTTTCTTCCTAGCATTTTATTCAGGAAACGATTGTTTAAAATAATTTAACTTTAAAACTTTAAAACAACTGCATTCATTGACCGATCAGCCAGTACAGATTTCGGTTGAATTTATGTAAAATCTTTCTCTTTTAGGAAAACAAGTTTCTCTAGTCCAGTAGCTGTTATCGGTCTTTCCATAACTGATGGGGGTTGTCTTTCCCAACTTTCTGTTTGAAGTGGTGTGGAATGCCAACATCTTGAATATATCCTTATTTTCTCTTCAAGTTACATGTGCTATCCATTTGAATTGTTGCTGCTCTTGTTAGAATCGTCGTCTGCATTTGGCTAACCTGACTGTGAATTCTTCTAAGATATTACCTCCTTCTACACTTTATTTTCTTCCTAAACTATCTTTTTTTTTTTTTTTTTTTTTTAATCATCTCACCCCAAGCAAGGCATTCCACTGCCACTATTGCGCATGGGGCTACATAGGGGAAGGTAAAGAGAAGGAGTGGATAGACATAGGGAATGTCAGGAGAAAGGTGATAGATGAGTAAGGATAGCGAGGATGAGTGTCGGGCAGATGGGAAGAGTGTTTGATAGAATGGGAGCAGGTTAGTGTGTTAGGAGGTGTCTATTGACCTTACATTTAAACTCCTGGAGATTGTAGACGTCGGGGAAGCAATCGTTTGGAAGAGAATTCCACAGTCGGGAAGTGCGAGGAAAGAAACTGTTGGAGTAGAAGTTACGGCTGCATTTTATCGGTTTCACTGTAAAAGGGTGGGATCTAGTTGCTAATCTAGTATCTCGTGCAAATTCGTATTTAGGGGGCACCAGTGATCTAAGTTCATCGGAGCAGAAGCCGTGAAAGTATTTATAGAAGAGACACAGCGAAGCCACGTCTCGCCGGTGGGAGAGAGACTGCAGGCAGTCTGCCAAGTCGGTATCTATCACATTACAGACCCTCCTCTGAACCTTATCGAGAAGCCCGAGGAGAAAAGCAGGGGCACCCGACCAGATATGGCAGCAGTATTCAATGCACGGGCGGATGGTAGATTTATAAATGTGCAGGATAGATTTAGACGGAAAAAACTTCCGGGCCCTACACAGAGAACCGACTTTCATAGCAGCGGATTTAGCAATGGATTCGATATAGTCATTCCATTTGAGGTCCGATGAAAGTGTGAGACCAAGGAGGCGTAGTGTTTTACTCTCTGGGAGGCAAGCCTGGTCCATGCTAATGGGAGGTAGGTGAGATTGTCGATGATGGTTAATTGACAGTAGCTTCGTTTTAGAAGCATTAAAATTTACTAGCCATTTCTTACCCCAGTCCAATATGGATTGGAAGTCTTTTTCAATCTCGGCTGCAAGTTTTTTCTTTCTTTTCTTATTGTTCCCCTCCTTTTGTTTCTTCTTTTCCTTCTTCTTTAAGCTTCTCAAAATATTTTTCTTCAAACAGGCTCTAATTTATAGCAAGGAGTTTCAAAGAAAATTATTTTCACAAAGTAGCCAGTGTCCTGACACCTCTCATATCCAGATTACATCTAATGGAACGAGTTGAAACAGCTAGCGACCTTTAAGTGAATTAGGATTCTCTTTTACTTCTATACAATAATGAAGAGCATTCTAGTGTTGTCTTAAGAAGCTTTTAGTTGTTAATCTTTTAGGGGAAGATTTTTGCCTTATTTGGTTAACATACTTAATGATATAGCTTTTGAGGTTTTTACACCCAAAACATCTCTCTTGGAAGAGATGGCATTGGTTTGTTTTGTTAATAGTTAATTCTGTAACTGTTGCTTCGCTGACGGTAAAAGGATCAAATTTCGAATCTAAATGGCTTGAACATTTAGATTACTACATTTATTAAAAAAGTATATTCAGATCAAACAGAGACGGAGTCATCAAAGTGACTTCAAAGTGCCACAATTACCATTTGATATTCTTTTTCTATTATTCAGTTGTTGTTACAAAAATGAAAGGAAATTTATCAATAGCTAAACAGATTGGGGTGCAGTGAATCCCGGCTAGGAACGAGAACTCGGGAAGACGATTTCGAATTCCAGTTGAATTCCTCGCATTCACTTACGCTCAAATACTCTTGGGAAAGGTATTAATCCGTCTCTTCCTTCCAGTTATAGGTTAAATAACAGGGCTGATTGAATTGTGTAGCCTTGGCTGGCAACCAGTCTACAGGAGAAAGTAATGGCTAACTACAGCGGGATAATCTTCTAACTAGTCAGTCATGTCTCTTTGGAGACATGATCGCCCAAGCGTGTATCATATATGGCACTTAACTGGCAGATCTTTCAAACTGGTTATGTGCATGATGTGCATTGTGAAGCTGTCAAAGGCTCGGAATGAGAAATGGGAGAGCCAAGTTCGAATTCTTCCAGTTGCATTTACTTACGCGAATATAATCGTGAGAAATTTATTAATACATCTTCATCTATGGGTTGATTAGCAGGGCAGATTGTGTTCTATAGCCTTGGTTGACAGCAGATCTATCGTAGAAAGGAATGGCAAACTTCTGCGGGGAAATATTTCACCTAGTCAAAGCGTGTATACCGTAATGCACTTAACTGGTTATCTGGATAAAAGAATCGAATACCAAAAAAAGACTAGATTAGATCGCCTTGGTTGGCAGCTAGTCTATCACAAAAATTAACGGCACCTTACTGTGGGAAAGTTTTCTGTCTAGTCAGTCATGGATCGAAAAAGACATGATCATCCAAGTGTGTATTACATATGGCACTTAACTGACTGATTTGGATAAAAGAATTTAATAGCAGGCAAGATCGGATTCTATAACCATGGTTGGCAGCCAGTCTAGCGCAGAAAATAATGGCAACTTCCTTTGGGAAAATCTTCTGCTTAGTCAGTCATGGATCGAAAGATTTTTTTTTTATAAGCGTTTCACCCCGAGCAAGGCATGTCACTGCCACTACTGCGCAGGGGGCTACATAGAGTGGAGAAAGGATGATTAAATATAGGAAATGTCAGAGGATGGGTGATAGGCGGGTAAGGATACCGAGAGTGAAGGTTGGGTAAATGAGAGTGTTCTGAGAATAAATGGGAGTTAGTGTGATAGGAGGTGTCTATTGACCCTACACTTAAACACCTGGAGATTGTAGCTGTCGGGAAAGCAGACTTGTGGAAGGGAGTTCCACAGGCGGGAAGCGCGAGAAAAGAAGCTGTTGAAGTAGAATTTACGGTTACATCTTATTTGTTTAACTGTAAAAGGGTGGGACCTAGTTGCTAATCTAGTATCTCGTGTAAATTCGTGATCACATAAGAGTGTATTCCGTATGGCACTTAATTGATCTGGATGCAAAAACTGAATAGCGGGAAAGATTGGATTCTATAGCTTTGGTTGGCAGCCAGTCTACTGCAGAATATAACGGCAACTTACCGAGGGAAAGTATTCTGCATAGTCAGTTATAGGTCGAAAGTGACATGATCGCCTAAGCATGTATTTTGTATGGCACTCAACTGTCTCACTGTGTATGTATGTCTATCTTTTAATTTAATGTGAGACGAAAGAGTTCAACAAAATGTTATAATCTTCTGATTTTTAGGGTTGAATATTTTAACATTTATCTATCTTCATTATGGTTTTTATCAGTGCTGTTGTTATCATACCGTTTCGGCCGTTGTGCTATCCGGGCTTCCTCTGTTGAATATCTGGTTAACTTACAGGGAATTCTTAACTATATCCGTTACATAGTATACGGAAGTAGATTGTTCTCGTTCCACTGATCATGTTTAGAATATCTCGTCTATTTTTTATGTTTTATTTAGTATTGTTTTGTTATTTTTACCCCGTTTCCGCTGAATACACACTGTTCGACCCAGAGTTTGAACTCTCTGCCACTATGTCACCAAATTCACAAAGCAACGTTATATAACACACTTGGCAATGTTTTCGATGAGGACAATAGATCGAATGTAAAAAGTGTAAATAATGGTATACGCGTTGTGGTGCAGTAGATATCGGCACGGAACGCGAAATCATAGAACCAAGTTCGAATTCAAGTTGAATTCCTTGCATTCACTTACTCGCGAATGCCCTTGGGAAAGGTATTAATCCGTCTTTTTTTTCCAGTTTTTTTGCCAAAACTCTAGAACCCAATCTGTCCTGTTATCTAACACAGATAACAGGACAGATTGGGTTCTAGAGTTTTGGCTTAGAACCAGTTTACCAAAGAAAGTAATGGCAACCTATAAGGATAATCTTCTGCCCAGTCAGTCATTTTTTTCATGACATGATCGCCTTAAGTGACTGAAATAATGATAAATCCTCATCCCAGAAATGTTCTCCTCTCCATATATGTGATTTTATTGATGATCTCAAGTTAAGCGTCGACAAGACTGAGTTGCAAACAGATCTATTATCCTAAGGTCTCATTTCAAACACATCCAAATCTTGTGTCTGTATGTTTGTGTACATTAATTGGCTGTAAGACTACCGCTCAACTCGGACATGTGCACATTGAGAGTAAAGTAAAGTCGCCCACTAAAGCTGTAACTTGTTTAAAGTATAATTTCACATGTAAATTTCATTTATTTAATTGCGATATGTACTGTTCAAAATCTCCTTTTTCAAAACAAAATTTTATTCTGTGCTTGCATGATTAATTAACACGTCGGAGAATTTTCTCTGTCATTTTACTCTGTATATATTTAATTCTTTCTTTAGGTTTCGCGATATTTTTTGGCGTATCTGATAAACAACTGATTTCAAACGACCACACAGAAAAAAATCTAAGGGCGTAAGGTCTGCTGACTTCGTTGGCTACTCAACACGACCTCTTCGACCTAGCCATTAACCTCTATGATGAGCGACCTTTACCTCGCCCTGTACATTACATACACTGAAAGTTACAGGCTGGCAGTGTGTAACGAACAGATTATTAACTCTATAGAGCAAGGGTTTTCTAACTTCATGACTTACGGATCCCTTTATATTTCAAGATTTATTCTAGGGACCCACAATAAACGCTTATGAAATTTGTACATAAAATTTTACTAAAAATAGATAATAGTTTTTCATTAACGTAGTAAAAACTGGTTTTAAGCTTACTTTAGACATAAGTGTTCAAATAAAATAAATTAATACTGCATGTTGATGCAAAATGTAACAAAATTAGATAGATAGCTAGATAGATAGATAGATAGATAGATATGAACAAACTGAGATAGATAGATAGATAGATAGATAGATAGATAGATATGAACAGACTGAGATAGATAGATAGATAGATAGATAGATAGATAGATAGATAGATAGATAGATAGATAGATAGATAGATAGATAGATAGATATGAACAGACTGAGATAGATAGATAGATAGATAGATATGAACAAACTGAGATAGATAGATAGATAGATAGATAGATAGATATGAACAAACTGAGATAGATAGATAGATAGATAGATAGATAGATAGATAGATATGAACAAACTGAGATAGATAGATAAATAGATAGATAGATAGATAGATAGATAGATAGATAGATAGATAGATATGAACAGACTGAGATAGATAGATATGAACAGACTTAGATAGATAGATAGATAGATAGATAGATAGATAGATAGATAGATAGATAGATAGATAGATGGACATCTTACTGGTATGTAACTAATGTAGTTCGAATTAAATCGTTGACATATCTTAAAAACCACGTCAGAATAAATTTTCAGTCCTGCTAACGAGACTGTTAGCCGAAATTAGTTTCACAGACTAAATATCTATTTTCTACGCAACTATTTATTCGGCCAACGCAACAAACCCTCACGTTCATGCGATTAGAGCGAGATACATATGAATATATTTACATATAAGCAGACATATTGTTTGAGAAAGTTATTTGTTGTTGATGGGGTTGCGGAAAGATTTGTGTTTTGGTAAGATTTTAATTTGGGCTGGTGTTTTAAATTTGGCCTGGTGTAATGGCAACCTGCGGAAAATACTTTGAGAGAAGAGTGCATCGAACACATCTGCTAGAACAACGCACATTCGAACACAAACACATACATACACACACCCATATATATGTGCATACATATATGCATATAAGCGTAGCATAGATAGATAGATAGATAGATAGATAGATAGATAGATAGATAGATAGATAAAAAGAAAGAACGATAGATAGATAGATAGATAGATAGATAGATAGATAAAAAGAAAGAACGATAGATAGATAGATAGATAGATAGATAGATAGATAGATAGAACGATAGATAGATAGATAGATAGATAGATAGATAAAAAGATAGATAGATAGATAGATAGATAGATAGATAGATAGAACGATAGATAGATAGATAGATAGATAGATAGATAGATAGATAAAAAGAAAGAACGATAGATAGATAGATAGATAGATAGATAGATAGATAAAAAGAAACGAATAGATAGATAGATAGATAGATAGATAGATAGATAGATAGATAGATAGATAAAAAGAAAGAAACGATAGATAGATAGATAGATAGATAGATAGATAGATAAAAAGAAAGAACGATAGATAGATAGATAGATAGATAGATAAAAAGAAAGAACGATAGATAGATAGATAGATAGATAGATAGATAGATAGATAGAGATAGATAAAAACGATAGATAGATAGATAGATAGATAGATAGATAGATAGATAGATAAAAAGAAAGAACGATAGATAGATAGATAGATAGATAGATAGATAGATAGATAGATAGATAGATAGATAGATAAAAAGAAAGAAACGATAGATAGATAGATAGATAGATAGATAGATATCATAAAAAGAATAATATCACCTCAAGCAGGACCGCCACTAGTGCGAAGTGGTTATAGAAAGACACAGAGGAAAGAAAGGAGATGATAAAAAAAGGCTAAAATGATTAAATTCCAGAAGACAGAAGATGGCTTTTGACGTTGCATCCAAACTTTGGAGGGTTGTAACCATCAGGGAAACAAGTAAAGAATACAGAGTTCCACAGGCGGGAAGAGCTTTAAAAGAAACTATTAGAGTCGAAGAGAAGGTTGCATATTAATTTCAACGGTAAAAGAGACCTGGATGTCAATCTAGTAGCACTCGTAAATACATATGGTCGATGTACCAGGGGGAAAAAAGCTCATCAGAGCAGTTGCCATGGAAATATTTGCAGAAAAGTCAAAGGGAAAATAAAGTAACTGAATTCGAGATGCCAAGTTCGGATCGATTATATTGCAGATCCTTCTTTGTATGTGCTCGTGAAGCTTGCAATGTATAGAAGAAGCACTCGGCTAGAACGAATCGTAGATTGATAGATGTACAAGATGGATTGTAACGTGAAAAACTTTCTGGCCCGGCACAGTGGCCTAACTTTCCTAACAGTAGATGCAGCTATAGATTCGATGTAGTCATTCCACATAAGGTCATTTGAGAGAGTGAAACAAAGGAGGCGCAGTGAGTGACTCCTCAAGAGACTAGCATTATACATTCTAATGGTGGTAGGAAAGTCTCTCTGTGGTGGTTTAAAGATAGCAGTTTCATTCTACAGACATTAAAATTTACTAGTAATTTTTTCTCCAGTCCATCAAAAAATGTATGTCCTTTTCAAAAGCAGCAGCCAGGTTTATTTTGTCAGACTTGGCAGTTTTGATATTGAAACGGAAGTAAATGGCTGTATAAGGTCAGCATGCTAAACCCTGGCAAATGCTTTCGAGATAGCAAGGGCAACAGCTTGAGCTTCGCCGTTTCTCTCAAGGGTCTGGAAACATATTCAGTGATGGCCGTTTGCACATCAGCGGTAGACCTGACAAAGCGGAAGCCATATTGTTTATCAGAGAGTAGGTTGTCAGATATGAGATTCTTAACTCTCAATGCTCTGAGAAAATGTGCTGAACAACAGAAAAACTTCAATTCATCCACACTTGACTCGTCTGGAGTAGCCACACCCAATTTCCCACCTACAACTGAGACTCAACTGAGAAATATTTTAAAGACCAGAGACGGGTTTATATATATAATTATTAAGTTTGATTTCCATAAGGAAGCAGAGGTTATCTTTCTAAAGAAATGTGCTTTTGAGTTGGCTTCAGTTCTCTCCAAACACTTACTGCCTCTCTGCTTCTTTCCTGTTTGTTGGAAGTTCTCCTCTGTAGTTGCTGCTTTTAAGAATACTGGGAACCGTCTGGTCTCTCTAACTATCGGCCTTTTAGCCTCTTGCTTATTTTTGGCAAGGTTTTCAAGGTTGTTATTAATGCTAAAATAGTTAGGTATCTTACATCTCACTACTTTTTTTTTTGCCTTCCAATTCGCCAGGTCTACCGATGATGTGCTAACGACTATCACTTAATATATATATAAAGCTCTTGATAAGAAAGGCGAAGCTCGAACTGTAGCTCTTGGTATCTAGAAAACATTGGACAAGATTTGGAATGCTGGCCTTCTGCACAAGCTTCAGAGCTACGGTATTTCTGGACGCTTGTTTCATTTAATCTAATCGTTCCTATCAATTCAATTATGAAATGAAGTTTGTTTTGAACATGCAAGCTTCCAGATCCTTTAATACAAACGCTGATATCTTTTAAGGCTCTATCCTAGGTCCTACGCTTTTTCTGATTTCATCAATGATCTTCTTGATGTAATCAATTCCCAAGTTGGCATCTATGCAGATGACACCACCATTTACTCCCGTCTTAATAAATTAAAGTAAACCCGACTGCTGCTCTTAAAAAAACTTAGAATCTGTGTCTGAATGGAATAGAAAATGACTCGTAAATTTTAATGCCTTCAAAACGAAGCTGCTTGCCTTTAACCCCTATAGAGAAACTTTCCTATCTACTATAAGAAGAAAGAAGCTAGTCTCTTATAGGGCAACGCACTGCGCCTCCTTGGCCTCACTCTTTCAAATGATTTCAAATGGGATGACAACATCGAATCTATAGCTCCATCTACTACTACGAAGCTTGGGTCATTGTGACGAGTCAGAAATTTATTTCTCGTCAGAACACTTTTCGCATATTTATATATCTCTCATTCATGAGTGCATTGAATACTGTTGTCATATCTGCTCGGGTGGTCCTTCTATTTATCTTGAGGTTTTAGACAAACTTCAAAGGAAAATTTGCAATATAATCGATCCTGACTTGTCAGCCCGACTTCAGTCATTTTCTCATCGACAGGATGTGGTTTTCTTCTGTCTTTACTACAAATATTTTTATGGCAATTGCTCTGACGAGCTTCTTATCCCTGCTTCTCTGACCACATGAATTTTCGCGTGCTACAAGATTGGCCTGTAAGTCCCACTTTATTACCGTTTAAATATAAGCGTCTGTTACTTTTCTCGCACTTGTGAAACTCCCTTCCTTTTTCTTTCTTCCGAGATAGCTACAAACTCTAAAAGTTTTAATGCAACGTCAGTTGCTATCTTCTTTTGTACTAGAATCCCATCCATTACTTATCGTTTTTCTACATCTCTTTTACCTTGTTTTATTTTTATTTTTATTTTTTTCTGTCACTGTAATTTCATTCACACGAGTAGCAGTTCTGTCTTGCTTGGTGGTAAAATGATTTACGGGCCTGAAGGAGATGACCATCACCTTTAAATTTGTTACTTTTCATTTTTTTTTTTTTGCTTTTATCAGTGTAGTCTTATCGAATATTACACAAAATTTCCGATTATCAAAAAAAAATTGGAAAATTTCAATATTTAAACAATTGGGGGGGGGTACTCAGTTTCTCATAGATCGTTATAATAAATTGATCCTCTATTTCGGAACCACTCGCGTTGGGGTCGCTTTGTTTTGTTTTTTTTTGGACTAGTTGTTGCCCTTGTTTTTGTCTTTTTCAAGTTTTCTTCAGTTCTTACGATGGCATCTTCCTCACAAACTTTAGGAATGGCTTTATTCAAAAATTTCGCCAAGGGTTCAGTTGCTGAATATGTGCAAGCAAAAAAGTTAATTGCACAGGATCGATTTACTCCGTAAATTTTACTATAATGTTGTATAAAAAACTTAGCCCCCCCTCCTAAAATTGTTTTCCAGATTTTCTTTGTCAGTCGAAAGGTTTGGGGTTTAATTGATAAGATTTTACTGAAAAAAGTTAAAATCAATTGATAGTCAACACATTTACAGGTGGTGGCAATGTCGTTCTGGCGAGTGGTTCCAAAATGGAGGATCGATTTACGATAACGTTATATGAAAAACTGAGCCCCCTAAAATTTTTTAAATACTGAAATTTTTCCAAACTTTTTTTTTGTCACTCGGAGAGTTTAGGGTGTAATCGATAAGATTGCACTGAAACAAAGTAAAATAAACAGAAAAAACAACAAATTCAAAGTTGGTGGTAGTCTCCTTCAGGTCCGCCAAATGATTATATTAAAAGAAACTACTTCAGCATTGATAAGGGCCTCGAAAACATCAATAGCAAGCGGTAAGAGGCTAATTATGCTATTTTTATAGGGGTCAGAGCGTTACTCGGTGTTTTTGAAAACAGAAACTACAGATGTAAACTTTCAACAATCTGGAAAGCCAAAAAAAAATAAAGCAATATTTATAAACTTTGGAGAGACAGAAGAGAGCTCAGGGGTACAATTCTTTAGGACAATGGCAGGAATTCCCTCACTTCTGCTTGCCTTGTGGGAGCCAAGTTTGGAAATTATGTGCGACACCAGAGATATGTATATAGCACTTAGTTGAGCCTCTGTTCTAGATGTGGAGTCGATTGTAGGCACTCCAGTTGCGTCAAGTGTAGAGTTGCAACAGAATTTGCGAGCAAAGCATTCAAACTTGTCCGCTGTGGATGTAAGAATTTCAAACTGATTGAATAGAGGAGGAATCAAGAGTTTGCTGTTGTTCAACACACTCATGCAGAGCTGCCAGTAATCTTTGAACCCAAAATTTCAAAAGGTTATGCGATGCTCTATTACATCAGAAAACAAAAACCTCGCACCATTTAGGACACGCTTGCAATCACTACGAGCAGAGACACAATGGCGCAGATTGTGATCAGATGTGTCGCTCCGGTAAAGCCGGACGAAGTGGTTCCGGTCGGCAAAGTGGTTCCGGTCGCCAGAGAATATAGATGATCGACGTTTAGGTTGGAATTTCCTTGATGGGATGAAAGCATCGAAGCCAGCTTTCACTATTTCAGTAAATGATTACAACATGCAGAAAAGTACCACTGAGGAAAACCTGCAAATAACATTCTATATAAAAGAACCTTTTTAAAGTTAAACATATCAAGTAAATTGATTTTAAAAATTAATTTATATTTTAAAGAAGAAACTTCGCATGAAATGCATTTGTTTGAAAACAAAATAACTCAATTTCAAGAACAAAAAAATTTTCTTTCAAATTCAAAAAAAATTCTCTTTTAATTTTTTAAAAAAATTCTCTTTCAAATTTAAAAAAAAATTCTCTTTCAAATTTAATTTGGCAGGCAGTGTGTATTCTTTAGTCGGGCCGCATGCAGCCCCTGGGCCGTAGTTTGCCCACACCTGCGTTAAGAAAGTGAAATAGAGAGAAATTAGAACACTAGGCGAAAACAAAACAAAACAAAAAACAGCAACAAAATTTTATTGTATATACGTACAAAAAAAAATTAACAGTCTTAAATAGATATTGTCAGTTCAGTACCATACGTAATAAACGCTTGGGCGACTATGTCTCTTTCGAGACATAACTGATTGGACAGAAGATTATCTAGCAGTAGATTGTCATTACTTTTTGCGGTAGACTGGTTGCCAGCCAAGACTATAGAACCCAATATGTCCTGTTAGTTAATCCATAACTGCAGGGAAGAGACGGATTGTAAATTTCAACTGAAATTCGAACTCGGCTCCCTGATTTCTCGTTCTTGCACCACAACGCACATCCGGTCAGTAGATATTGTGCAGTTCTGTAATAGATGTTGCTTGAATTAAATAGTTGACATGATGTCTTACAAGATTCGACGGAATGGATTCTCAACCCTACTAAGGAGACTGTCCATCGAAATTAGTTTGCAGAGTAAATATCAATTATCTATGCAGTTATTTATTCTGTCAGCGGGGAAAAAAAAACGCCCAAGTTTATCAGTAGAACATTTAAAAATTTACTATCTAACTCTAATTAGCATCTTATTTAGTTTAGTGCCCAGCGACCACCGGAAAATACTCAGTTTTAGATTGGAAAGTACAGATTTTTTTATTTATGTAGGAAAGAAAATCGAAACCGTTTATATGTAAAATGATTCAATTTTATTTATTTAATTAAAACATAATGCTGATTATACGGTATGTCTATCCTAAGGGAACTAGAAATCTAACTAATATACAGTATATTTCTTATGTGCATTGTCCTTTCAGGATGTAGGCGATCATGGCTTTCCACGTCTCCCTATCTCTGGTGGCTCTCAGCACACTTTCTCCTCTTACAACTCACAACCCTCGTTCTGTCATCCAACTGCTCAGGCCCTTCAAATATGTTATCCGCTGCTTTCCCCTGTCTCTTTTTCCCTCTATCTGGACTGTTAGTATCAGGTACTCAAAGCCCAACTTCCTCATTGCATGTCCCATGATGTTTAGCTGTCTCTTCCTGATGCTCAGTATAAATTATCTTTTCGTTTCCATCTTTTCCAAATCCTCATCATTGCTCGCATGCTCGATCCATAGTGGGCACAATCTAGACAACATAAGATACAAAAAATAAACTGCCCTGAGAGCAGACACCTAAAGAAAAAATACAGGACCTCCTTGACATGGTAGTAAATGAAGAAAAAACATTAAAAAAAAACAGGGAAATATCAAAAGTACAAATGCATAATGACGTATATTTATACGTCATCGACTGGATAAAATCTTTTGATATGGTCCGAACTAAAGAGCTATTTGCACTGGTATGAAAGGCCAGTTTAATTGGGAAAATAAATCCAGATAATTTACTGAGATGAGATCTCCTGCACAGCTCTAAAATGAATTAAACAAGTACAGGAAAATGAAAAAGGCCATGAGACGAAGATGGAACTTCTCCCGGTATTTATTTAACCATTACAGTAAGGCAATTCTAAAAATAACCAATATATATATTACATCTGTGTAAGGAAATGATTTAACAAGAAATTCTATTCGGACATCTTTTACCCAAGGACGATTAATTTATATAACAGATTCCCAAGTGAATGCTTCCTCGAACACTAAAATGTTAGCATCGTCAAGTTTAGGTTCAATCGTTACCTATTATATGCATGCTCATAATATACAGTTCTAAAAGTTTCTCCCCACTATTCTTACGTGTTAAGTGCAACAAAATAAAAAAAATGATTGACAAAAACTTAGAGTTAAATCACATAAAAATATTTAATTTACGAATAACACAAAATGATGTATGCACAAAATTTACAATTTTTTTGCATTCAAAATAGATACGTAGAGTTTAATACTTTTTTATTTTTAATCCTTTCACCCCGAGCAAGGCGGAAACGCCACTGATGAGCGGGGAGCTACATAACTGTAAAAACATTAATTAGAAAAGATTGAGGAGTACAAACTAATTAGAAAGGAACAATAGAAAGCTGAGAATGCAGGTGCGATGACAGATACATAGGTGGAGAGAAAGGAAATGATATAAGGGGGTGGGGAAAGAGCTTGAGTCCAGTGGCTAATAGATGAGTATTGACATTGCATTTAAATTTCTGAAGGTTGTAGCCGTCAGGAAAGCAAGAATATGGGAGCGAGTTCCACAGGCGGGAAGTGCGAGAGAATCTGCAGGAGTAGAATTGTCGTCTGCATTTGGCTAA
Source organism: Ascarosepion bandense (assembly GCA_037127315.1). NCBI lineage: Eukaryota > Metazoa > Mollusca > Cephalopoda > Sepiida > Sepiidae > Ascarosepion > Ascarosepion bandense. The sequence goes on along the minus strand of JBBBDQ010000551.1, from coordinate 822,379 downwards.
CCTGACTGTGAATGGGTGGGACCCCGTTGCCAGTCTGGTTGCATGAGTAAACACCTGTTGAGGAGGCACCAGTGACTTAAGTTCGTCCGAGCAGAAGCCATGAAAGTATTTATAGAACAGACAAAGGGAGGCCACATTTCGACGGTGGGCAGGCGAAGTGTTACGAAGGGGAAGGAAGGGTCAGTATCTTTACCCAGTTAAGTCAGCGAAGTAGTTCAAGTGCTATACTTTTTTTTAGAAATCCTTAATCTTTTTTTTTTAATCATCTCACCCCAAGCAAGGCATTCCACTGCCACTATTGCGCATGGGGCTACATACGGGAAGGAGTGGTTAGACATAGGGAATGTCAGGAGGAAGGTGACAGATGAGTAAGGATAGCGAAGATGAGGGTTGGGAAGAGTGCTTGATAGAATGGGAGCAGGTTAGTGTGTTAGGAGGTGTCTATTAACCTTACATTTAAACTCCTGTGTATATAAAGAATAATTTCCAGTATGGTCAATGAAAAGATTAAAAACATCTATTTACCCTTTTAGTTCCATGAGATTCTCTTTCAGGTTTTAGTTGGTCAGCAACTTTCCTTAGAGATTCTTTCGGCTGGATATAAATCTTTGAATGAAAACCGGTGTTGATAATGTCAGCAAATTCTTTTAACAACTATCTACTCTCTTCCCAAAACCTATTTTTATAGAGGCTAACATCTAATTTGCATATTTCTAGAATTATTTAGAATCTACTCGAACATTCTACAATCTTCCAAAACGTTCTATTCTTAATTTCTTTATTTAACATTTTCATTAATTAAAACTTTTTGTAATAACAAGTAGAACTCAATAGAATCCCTTACTATAACTTTTTAGACATTATTAATATTATTTTTATTTATAAATGCATCTTCGTAACACTACGTTCATAGAGAAACGTCATTTACTAGCTTTTTACATTGATATGCTCTTGGTCATTGTATTGGAAAAACAATTATTTTAAAAGATGGATTGAATATTTTAAATATTGACAAAAATAACTCTTTACTTTTTGCTTTTTTTATAGGAAGTCAATATTCAGTCGATGAAACAATAAAATAGTGTCTTCCGTTAAAAAAAAAAAATAAGTCAAAAATATTAACATTTATACAAGTTCCACTTTTAGGTTTCAAAATACATTTTCTTTTCTTTTCTTTTTAATATACAGAGAACAGGGATTTAAAAAAGGACTGCAAAAAGATTTGCGTTCTATGCTCAGGCAAACAAGGGATGTGGTTTTCGATAGCTGACACAATAATATATTACTTCAAAAAGAAAGAAAAACAGAAAGCAACTTAATGCTTGAAATTGCAACAAAGAAATCTATATATAAATACATGTAGCTAGCTAGCTAGCTAGCTAGATAGATAGATAGATAGATAGATAGATAGATAGATAGATAGATATTAACAAGTGAGATAGATGGATAGATAGATATTAACAAGTGTGATAGATAGATAGATAGATAGATAGATATTAACAAGATAGATAGATAGATATTAACAAGATAGATAGATAGATATTAACAAGATAGATAGATAGATAGATAGATAGATAGATAGATAGATAGATAGATAGATAGATAGATAGATATTAACAAGTGAGGTAGATGGATAGATAGATATTAACAAGATAGATAGATAGATAGATAGATAGATAGATAGATAGATAGATCCCGGAATTCTGTACTACATTTTCTCTCGTTTGATATGACACGGGTCAGACAGCTTTATCTACCGACCTGATTCATTGATTTCCACTTTATAGCTTACACCGTGTGCTGTCCTTTTTGTTTACGGCCACAGATTTATGCCATGTCGCGGCTTCAAGACAAAGAAATCTCAAAGGCTTTCCACTGGGGAATTGCGCGAAAGACAGGAAACAAAATACAAGCGAACGCTACCCATGAATGTGCAAAACAAATCGGAGGTCGTAGCGTTATGTTGGCGTGTGAAGGGCTGCTTGATTTACATATCAAAAGACCAGGACAGTATAAAAAGCATACTTGAATTATGAAAGGCCGGTCGTCGTCGTCGTCGTCGTTGTCGTCGTCGTCGTCGTCGTCGTCGTCGTCGTCGTCTATGTCACGCTAGTAGATACAGTTATCGATTTGTGAATAGATGATTTTCTAAGCATCGCATAGATTTGGCACAAGGCCGAGATTATGGGGCGTCTAGTGAAAATCCAACTCACTACTAAGTTGTAATATGTTCTAGTAAGACAGGTTTGTTAAGCCTTACAACACTTAGGATTTTTAAGCGTAGCTTAGATGTGGCACAATGACGAAAGTATGGAGTACCCGGTGAGGATCGAACACACTACTCAGTAGTAAGAAGTTCTAGCAAGAAAAGTTTGCTAACCATGACACAACGTCGAGGTGCCCAAAATGACTTTTGAATAATACTGAATGCAGTTCACATATTTGTTATGAAATTCCCAAGATAGTTAAATATCTGTATGTACTTGATTCGGAGATTCCTGTCCAACTGACAACCATAAAATATTAGAAAGCTACATGAAGTAATAGAATCAGTCGTAGTTTATGCCTATATACTATATAAATACTAGAAAACTGACAAATGCCACTGCATACAGGGGAACCCCCAAAAAACGGGAATTTTTAAGTATGTATCAGCAGGCATGAGCAAGTGAGCAAGTGGCAGCACTGCGAAACAGTGGCCTTACGGAGTAAACACCCTGCCATTTCAGTAACTATGGATCAAGATGAATTTCTAAGCAAGTTATGGATGCAGATGAGGCCCATTTTCATCTCAAAGGTAACGTGAATAAGCAGAACTACCTTTACTGGGCAGACACAAATCCTAATGAAGTTCATGAGCGTCCTTTACACGCTAGTAAGGTGCCAGTATAGTTTGCTGTTTGTTACGTGAGATCACCGGACCTTATTCTTTTGAAAATGAACAGAGGATCTCAGTCACTGTCACTGCAAATCTTTTTGTAGCGACACCTGAGTTGAACAATCTTTTACACTTTCAAGAAACCTGGTTTCAACAGGATGGAGCGACATCACACACTGCATGGCAATCATTCCGTAACTGTGTGATCTCAAGACTCGGTGATGGTCTATGACCCCCTAAATCGCCAGGTTTCTTTCTGCTTGCACATCACAGGCTGAGATAATTCTAAACATAAAGCTCCTAAAATTAAAAGTGTTTTGATATAATTAAAGTTAATGTATATTTGATCAACAATGTTTCTTTCAAATATCTTTCGGCCGATATTTGGATTATTTTCCACAGGCCGAGATTTTTTTTTTTTTTGAGAAATCATGTAAAATAAATATTTCGTTGACAAGATTTCTCAAAACAAAACAATATCTAGGCTGGTGGGTACATAGAAATGACTGTTTATTTATAGAAAAACGACTACCCACTCAAACAAACCAGTACACAGTTGCATTAAAAAGTGTTCGAAACAATTATATTGTAGAACTTTTGAATATTCTTTTTATTGTTTGGGAATAATATAATGACTTATTGAATGAAAGAACATCAATTGTGACTAAGTTTAACCATACCATAAAACACCCATTAGATTCATGCAACCATGGAGGAAAACGTTATAATTTCTTCTAATTTAAAAAATGGTGCAATCAAAAATTCCCGTTACGTGAGAGTTCAAAAAAGTCACAGTTACGTGAGCGTTCTTAAAAAAAACAATAAAAAATGGTAAAATCAGTTTTTGAAAATTGTCTGAAGACACCACAAGGTAGAAATTTGGGTAGCGTAATAAGTCGTTTACAAATGAAAAAAAAAAAATATATATATATATATATATATATATATATATATATATACATATATATATTTAAATCTGTGAGCTCCAGAAATTAGCAGACCCTTTCTGTAAGGTTTTGTCTAACAAAAATGTCAGATTAGAACGCTCAGTAAAATGGAGAATTACTGACACGTTTAAGCTGTATTTTCACATTTTTTCCTCCAAGATTTGAGTTCCAAATTATTTATGCAATCCTCTTGAAGAAGATTCACCCTCCACTCTGCAGCCTCTTTTCTACAACCTCGTAGGCATGGTGCTATTACATTCTTCTATCTCCGCAAATGAACAAATTAAGTTCCGTTTACATTCATCAGTTCAAATATTTATAGCCTGAACGCGCCATGGATTCTAATCGAAAACCTTCCGTGGTATTCAAGCTGAAAGGAGAATTTTCTAGTCAAACATCTTTTTCTCAGTCACTGCTTTTTTATATGAACATACTCCCGCCTGTATGCTTCTCTGAACACAACAACCTTAACTTTTTCTTGTCAAATTGATATCTGTCATCCTTATCTTCATAATATTCGCTTTCTTCTACTTACATTTGAATTCATGCCACACCCTTTATTCAATAACCCTCTACTTTATGTGGCTCTTAAGCCTTCTATTTGGTGAATTTGAGTGAAAAATTACTGTTTAGAATGTTTCGTCTTCATGCCACAAGTGTTGTTTTCCTCGACAACATCATCTAAATACATATTTCTAATATTAGGTTCTGCTCCGATGAACTTAGCTCATTGGTGCACCCTATGTATGAATTTACTAGAACTACTTGACTGGCAACTAGGTCCTACCCTTTTACAGTGAAACCAATAAAATGTAACCGCACTTCTACTTCAATAGCTTGTTTTCTCGCACTTCCCGTTTGTCGAATTCCCTTCTGTATACTTGCTTCCTCGACAGCTACAATCTCCAAGAATTCAAATAGTCAATAGTCATCTCTTATCTTACTGACTTGCCTTTCTCTCATGCTCATTTCTCCGTACGTTCCACTCTCAATGCCATTCTTATCATTATCTTACCCACTTCCTGACATCCCCTATAACCTGTCTCTCTTTCTCAATACCTTTCTTTCTATGTAACCCCCTGTGCACCAGTGGCAGTAAAACTGCCTTGCTTGAGGGCGAAATGAAAAATAAAAAGAAAGAGAGATTAGCGCGATAACGATTTTCACACGACGAGATTTTCTTGGAGATATTTCCCAAATATAAATTTGTTTCATATAAGTCTCATGAACGAATTAAACATGGAGGTTGTTGTTAAATCTGCGCCGCACCAGTTACACTATATGAGACGCTACAAATATCCACGGAATTTTGCTTACACAATAATACAGGCGTGTGGCACCAAATGAAAATCGAACACAGCCCCTTCATGTGATATCAGCGCATTAGCAATCGCGTTATTGTAGCTCAATAACTATGTCATAAAAAAAAACAAGCGGACAGGAGCTTTTAATTTGTTATTGAAAGCACCGATATTTCGCTGAGAATGTATGGAGTTTTATAAAAGATCAATCAATGTATTACTGAGGGTATTGATTGCTTTATTTGAGTTAAAATATCAAATGAAACAGTGAGAATATATTTTTTTTAAATTACAGTATATTCAGGCAGCATAAATAAAGAGTTGAAAGTACTTTTAGAAACTTTTTTCCGGTTACATTTGTTACCATAACTCACACTCCTGAAGATGACCTCGGAAAGAGGTTGAAAGTACTTGGGTACCTTAAGAAATGAATGAAAATGACATCTGTCAATGTTACATTTCATTTCTGACACCTTTTGATTGTAATACGCGAAAGATTACCCGTGAGTATGAACGGATTTTATTAAGAATAAGCAAACATATTGTTTGCAATTTATTTAATCTGAGATGTTTAAAAGAAAATTTTCTGCCTAAATACACAAATTATATATATATATATATATATATATATATATATATATATATATATATATTTGTGTATTTAGGCACCAAAGACTATATATATATTATTAGTCTTATTATTATTATTGTTTTTGTTAATATAATTACAAAAATGCGTTGTTATAGTGGGCACTTAGGAATAAACGCTAAGTTTTCATTTACTAATTATTATTTACGTCTATGTTAATACAAAATTAACAAAAAGTCGTCTATTTAAAATAAGAAGTGTCCACTATAATGACATTTGGAGGAGATACCTCGACGTGGTGTAACGATTAGCAAGCTTGTCCTGCTAAATTAATTGAAAATAAGTAGTGAGTTTGCTCCTCACTAGTTGCTTCATATTTCCGATCTTGTGCCATACATCCACACACACACACACACACACACACACACACACACACACATATATATATATATAGATATAGATATATTACAGAATTATACGGAAATTTAGCATTAGCCGACATATTTTAATTTTTATGTTTAACATTATTATTTTTGTAATGTATACTCGTATTTGAGTGGAATTTTATACATAAATTACTTTTACTCATAAATAGCAGTTAAAAGAACTATTATTAAAAACTCTAAAATCCGACCTCCAGTTAAAAATTATTGTCTAGCCATTTTTTTAAAAAACGCTCACACTATGTATCTTATCCAGACAAAAATAAAAATTGACATGTCTAGATTCAAGACATCTTGCCCCCGTTCATAACCTAAACATTAAATCTCCATGGTTACATAATTCTCATTTTTGAGTGAACAATATTGACACACCTAAAGCGTTTTCTCCAACTACCATCTCCCTAATTTTTGAAAAAACCATGAATTTATCTTATATTTTAAAAATAAATCATTTTCACCATTTATTTTAACATATCACCTGAAACATGAACATTTTTGGGCATTGATATTATGCTTTTATAAACCATTGTAATAACTAAATTACAATATATATATATATATATATATATATATATATATATATATATATATATATAGTTGAACATTACATTATAATTTCCACTGGCCTTAATCGTTTTCTAAACAATTTTTCAGATGATTAAGGTCCATGGAAATTATAACCTAATTTTTAACTCTCTCTCTCTCTCTCACTCTCTCTCTCTCTCTCTTTATATATATATATCAAATAAATAGACTTTCCAATTAAATTTACGAGTATCAATTTAAAAAATAATCATGTTAAACAAATCAAAACGCATATCTATAGTCATCCGTAGACAGATCTGTTTCGCTGTATCACAGCTCATCAGTCACAGTACGGTTAAACATTCGATTGCTTTTAGCCAGGATTGAAACCCGACCGAATTGACATCAGTCGGCGATTCTACTTCTAAGTTATGGGCGCTCGGTAGGAGAAGGCAGACTTTTGGCGTGTGATATACCATGTAAACGTATGCCAGTAACTGAGAGTGTTCTAGTTCATTACTGAATGAACGATGCGTATATAATACTCATCTACTAACCACTGGCCTCTAGCTCTCTCCCCTCCCCTGTATAACCTTCCCTTTCTCTCCTCCTATGTATCTGTCATCGCACCTTCTTTCTCAGCTTTCTATTGTTCTTTTCTAACTAGCTTGTACTCCTCACTCTTTTCTAATTAATCTTTTTACATTTATGTAACCCCCTGCACATCAGTGGCGTTTCCGCCTTGCTGGGGGTGAAATGATTAAAAAAAAACAAAAAAACATATATATATATATATATATGTGTGTGTGTGTGTGTGTGTGTGTGTGTGTGTGTGTGTGTGTGTGTGTGTCTGCGCGCACGTGCACGACAGTGAACATGAACATTATTAAACGATCCCATTCCATGTAGACACTGGTTTCAATCAACTTCTATCTCTATTATAAAACTTTTTAAGCTTGTTCTTTTGCTAAGAAATGGTGCCTCTGACTATAATAAGCTGATTTCTTTTCCTTTTCTGCGTCTATTTTTGAAAATTCATACATAGACATACATACACGCCCCCCCCCCCATATATATATATATATATATATATATATATATATATATATATATATATTGTAATTTAGTTATTACAATGGTTTATAATATCAATGCCCAAAAATTTTCATGTTTCAGAACCATACTGTTCCTCTTCGGGTGATATGTTAAAATAAATAGTGAAAATGATTTGTATTTTAATCGTATCACCCCGAGCAAGGCGGTTACGCCACTGATGTGCAGGGGGCTACGTAAGAGTGAAAAGATTGGAAAAGCGAAAGACGGAAACCACATCCTAAAGAGGGAACAAGGGATGAGCCTCTTAACCTGTTCAATAGACGTGAGAGGATTTTGTGTTTCAGAGATTTTCCGTAAACATACATACACACATCATATATATATATATATATATATAAGTTCAGAATTTTGTGCAATCAAACTAACTACAATGTAGTGCTGATGTCCTCACCGAGTCTTTCGGTGGATTACTTTTTAGAATACATAGATCTGCGAAAATCGTTCTTGCAAGTTTAAATTTCACATTAGGGAGCATTACAAAGAACTTCTATTAATTTGTTCAAAGCAGTTGCAAATCATATTAGATACTAATATCTTAATATGTAATTCAAGTTTTTGTGTGTTCTTTTTCTTTTAAATATTGACTCTGGTTAAACTGACATAGGAACAACCTGCCTAATCGATAAATTAATTTCACATTACATATGACTGGCATCCATTTTATTGGCGCTGGATTGACCGAATAGATATTTATTGATTGTCTTGCCTATTGTACACAACGGTTGGATCACTATACTCCTTCTTTTTGAACAACACCCTTTATGACGTTGCAGTTTCGACGCTTAATATCAGCCAAATTTATTTAGCCAAAGGCCGTGACTGTTCAGCATTGTCAGAAACCAGGGGTTGAACTCTGAACGCTTTAAACTTTATCACTAGGAAATTGATTAAATTTTACAGTCTTAAATAGTTTAATTCCTGCATATTCTGATTTACACCCAATGGTGTTTTAGGGCAACATTTGCTGTTACCGTAACAAACAGTTTTTTGGTTATGGGGCAGTGTTGTTAGCCCTGCGCCTAACCCCCAAACCTGGATGAAGTTGTTTTATAGGGCACCCAGTGAGGATCGAACTCACTACTCAATTGTAATGATTTTAGCGAGACAAGCTTGCTAACCATTACACCACCTCAAGGTGCCCATATCCTGCTTTAAGTAGAATTATATGAATTAATTTTAACCTGCGAAAATTTCGGTTTTCTTAATTTAATATTCTGATAAATCTTAATTCTTTGTTTAATGATTGAATAAGCGCATGGCAAATTCTATGGCAATAAAATCTCCGTAGAAATTCCCCTGTTGCATTATTAAATACTTGAACTTAACAACTTTATCAAAATATTGCAATAACAATCATAAATATAAAGTTATCTCTCTTCTTCTTTCATATCATTCCTCCTTGCCTGCATTCATTCTCTATTATGTTTACGGTTTGTGTGTCTCTCTTCTGCTCGTAATCGTTCTCGGTTCTCGTCTTCTTCTCTGCTGTTCTCTTTCTACCTCTCTTTGTTGTCTTATTCGTTCTTCCATTAACAATGTTTTTCTCCAGAAGCAAAATATTGCAATAACAATCATCAATATAAAGGTTTCTTTCTTCTTCGTTCATATAATTCCTCCTTGATTGCATTTGTTCTCTATTATATTTATTGATTGCTTGTCCTCTTCTCTCCTGTTCTCATGCTGCCTCTCTTTGTTGTCTTATTTTTTCTTTCATTACAATGATTTTTCTCCGTAAATATCATGCACAGGGCAAAATATATTTAATTTCATTAAATACAGCAAAATCCTTACGCACCTAGGTACCTAGGTACCTGTAAAAACTACAACTTGCTATGTTGTTCCCAGTGATAATTGAAGGACCGATTGGATAGAATAAATAAAAAGTAAGTATTTTTTTTTTTTGGTTGAAAGAGAATCAAAATGAAGACAGCAATTAAAAACGTGAAATTATTATTTAAATCACAAAAACGCTATAGATACAATAATACTCTCTCTTTCTTCGTTCTCTCTCTCTCTTTATATATATATATATCTTTCTCTAGTCCTGGGCATGACTGTAAGCTACATCCGGCAGCAAGGCCTTTGATTAGGAAGTTGTGAGGAGCATGCTGTTGTTCGCAGATCCAGCCTAACCCGGAGTGGTAGCACCTGTTAGGTTCCCAGCTATGGGCAAATAGTTAACCCCTAAACTGGGGTCAAAGCACTACGAAAGTATTAAAATACGCTTTTATAGAAATATATACATAAAATGAACTTTTATAGAAAAATATACATTTTTGAAGGAAAAATATTACCGACAATATATTTTTGAAGAAAAAGTTATTACCATAACACATTTTTGAAGGAAAACAATATTATCAGCAAAACATTTTTGAATACAAAACTAGAAGACATTTTCAGTTTTCTAAAATAAAATAAAAGAATAAAAACAAAATTTTCATTAAAATCTGACTAAATCAACTTTCTCACTATCACCGAACATTAAAAAAGATATATTTTAAAACCCCTCCTTTTTGGTATTAAATGACCCCCACAGGTTGATACAAAAGTCAAACTCAACAACTCTCTTTCTCTTTCTCTCTTTTCTCTCTCTCTCTCTCGCTCTCTCTCTCTATTTCTCTTTCTCTTAATAATATATTATATATTGTAACTAAGTTGTTAAACTCGTAGGTTTATTTACCTTTTTGTTCATGCATTTACCTTTACAAAGAGTGCTCGATACAAATGTAGAGCGTTATACTGTAATTGTTGTTACAATGTTTTTAAATTCATAGTATCACTACACAAAAAATTTCTCATGTTTCGAAGCCAGCCCATTATGTTTTGACTTCATCCTCAGGTTATTTTTTTTTTTTAGAAGGAGGGGTTTTAAAATATATCTTTTTTAATGTTCGGTGATAGTGAGAAAGTTGATTTAGTCAGATTTTAATGAAAATTTTGTTTTCTAAAAAAAAAAATCACCTGAGGATGAAGCCAGAAACATAATGGGCTGGCTTCGAAACATGAGAAATTTTTTGTGTAGTGATACTATGAATTTAAAAACATTGTAACAACCATTATAATATATTATATATATATTTATAATAATTCTCTTTTCATTTTATATTTCTTGTTTGACATTTTCTTTCATTTATCATGCGTGTTTGTGTATATCGTCCGTCGTTCCTATGTTTCATCTGTTGTGTCTGTGTATGCGTTCATATCTCTTTCTAGAGCGTGACACACGTAGGTACTACGGTATTATTATATAGATGTTATGTAATAATCCTCTTTTCAATTTCTTCGTGGAATATTATTATTTCTAGATCTGCAGCGAGAAAATTTAATTCACTGTGTCGTGCAAATCTACCTCACTAGAATCTATCTCGCATATTTATAAGTCTAACATTCGTCCTTTCTTTGAATATTGCTGCCAGAGCTGCTCTTGTCCTAACTCCATCGTTCCCTGTGGTGCATAGGCCATCTTTTTTTGCAAGTAGGGGTGATGACTCTACAAAAAATATTTTATCCTCTGTGCGAGATAGACTGTTTAACAACCAAAGTTATAAAACCCAATCTGTCTTGTTGCTTAATCCATAGCTAGAAGGAGAATAGATGGATTAATACCCTTTTCAAGAGTATTTGCGCGTAAGTGAATGCAAGGAATTCAACTGGAATTCGAACTCGGATCTCTGGTTTCTTATTATGAACCAGTATCCATTAAACCACAACGCACATCCACAGCTTGTCTTCTGCTCCAACTATATATTTTGAGATTATTGATAACATCCAAAGAAAAATCCGCAATGTTATTTATTATTACATGTCATAGTGGTTTCAGGCAACATTTCACTGTCGTAACGTAGTTTCCCTGAGCCTTTTATATAAACAGTTTTTTTTTATTATTAATATTATAATTGTCCTGATGAACTTTCCTCTGTGGTAGTTATACTATGTTAGTTATACTCTATAGATTTAAGCAGAATACAAGAGTTTGTGGTGCAGTGGATATCGGCTCGGAACGAGAAATCGGGAAGCCGAGTTCGAATTTCAGTTGAATTCGTTGCATTCACTTACGCGCAAATACCCTTGAAAAAGGTATTAATCCGTCTATTCCTTCCAGTTATGGGTTAAATAACAGGACAGATTGGGTTCTATAGCCTTGGTCGGCAATCAGTCTACCGCGGAAAGCAATGGCAACCTACTGCAGCATAATCTTCTGCCCAGTCAGTCATGTCTGTTTCGAGACATGATCGCCCAAGCGTGTATCACGTATGACACTTAACTGACTGGCAAGAGAACTGGCTATATGTAGCCGTAAGTCTTTTGATTAGATTTTTATCTCAAGAGCTTCTCGGGTGTAGAACTCACAGCTTTTTGATTTCCTTGAAACTTTGATCTTACAAAAATTAAACGCAATGTCAATCGTTATCTTGTTATTTTAAATCCTGTTTATTCATTGTTCCCTCTCATTAATAATTTTTCTCATATTTTCCCATACTCAGTACTAGTTGCGCATTAGTGGCTTTATTGCCTTTTTTGAGACAAAATAATGGAAAAAAATCATCAAACTAATATAAATAAAGTGACTGATTTTTTGTTCTGATAAACGTTCTTCTTTGGCACCTCGACCTTAGGCATTTAATTGTACTACTAGATTGGCAAAATATTCATGTAATTTTACGCTTAAAATGGTTAACTGTAAACGTAAGTTCTATGCTAACAATTTCTTCTCTAGCACTTCTCGTTTCTGGATCTAACTTCCGGCTCCACATTGATTGTCAAAACTTTAAATACTTTCAATCATTATCTTCTATCTTTTTAATTCTTATTCTTCCATTGCTCTCTCTACTTAATAATGTCTTTTTTTTTCTTCTCGCCATGTACTCTCACTTTAAGTAATCCCTTACGTCTTAGTGGTTTACTGATATGTTTGGGACGAAATTATTCGAGAACACATATTCTGACTATAAATTGTGTAGATAAAGAGATCATTTTTTTCTATAATACCCAACAGCAAATTTTAATCTATTCATGTTTATTATCTTTTTTTTCTATTTTTAAACTCATAACCTTTAATAGTTAATTAATATTCCATGTTTACTTAAAAGATTAACTGAAAGATTCCCTTTTTCACGCTCAAGTATCTCTTACGTCATAGCGAATATATTGTCTTGCTTGGGGTTAAATTATTAAAAAAATGGCATGACAAAGTTTGGTCGTAAGAAACGTTTCAACATGTAATCGTTCCCTATAAAAGCCAAGAAAATGGGGGCATAGAAAGAACGAGATCTTACACGAGAATAAAAGGTTCGTTGAATAAACACGAGAGCCACCATCTTGTGCCGTGGGCAAGCCTTTCAAATTCCGGTCGAGTTTTATTTCAATATTCAAGTGGCTTTTAGTAAAGGTTACTTTATCCATTAACGCTCAAAACAGGCGCAAATAAAGTTCAGAGTCCCGGGCAGAGAACAGAATGGTGGAAAGAAGGTTGAATGGGGGAAAATGTTTCCTTTCACGAAAAATTGATATTCTTGCAAGATTGATGGAGTTATCACATAGCTTACAATGTCGAAGTAGTAAAAGAGATTTTGGAAATCAGAGCGTACGAAAAACACGAGAAAAGACGAAGAAAATACCAAATAACAGCAGGGAGTCGAAACTGGGCAAGTAAACTAGTTAGCAAGATAAATGCATAGATAGATAGATAGATAGATAGATAGATAGATAGATAGATAGATAGATATGAAGAGACTGAGATAGATAGATAGATAGATAGATAGATAGATAGATAGATAAATAGATAGATAGATAGATAGATAGATAGATAGATAGATAGATAGATAGATAGATAGATATGAACAGTTTTAGATAGACAGGCAGATGTGAACAATTTAAGTGCGATAGACAAATTATTTTTTTAAACACCGCTTAGATGTGGCACAAGGCTGAAAGTATAGAGTACACAACGAGAATAACCAATGCATCACGTTGGGGTACCCATAGATAGATAGACAGATATGAAGTTTTAGATAGATAGATAGATAGATAGATAGATAGAAAGATAGATTTTCTAAGGCCCGCTTAGATGTGGTACAAGGCCGAAAGTATGGGCTACCTAGCGAGGATAACCCATGCATCACGTTGGGGTGTCCATAGATAGATAGATAGATAGATAGATAGATAGATAGATAGATATGAATATACTTAGATAGATAGATAGATAGATAGATATGAATATACTGAGATAGATAGATAGATAGATAGATAGATATGAATATACTGAAATAGATAGATAGATAGATAGATATGAACATTCTTAGCTAGCTAGCTAGCTAGCTAGCTAGCTAGCTAGATAGATATGAACATTCTTAGCTAGCTAGCTAGCTAGCTAGCTAGATAGATAGATAGATATTAACAGGCTTAGTATCAATATATCGGTGTGTGTGTGTGTGTGTGTGTGTGTGTGTGTGTGTGTGTGTGTGTGTGTGTGTGTGTGAAGAAAGTTTGAAAAGTGAGGCATTTCTGGGATTTCTGTTGAAAAGTGAGGCATTTCTGGGATTTCTGTTGAAAAGTGAGGCATTTCTGGGATTTCTGTCCATGCACGAGTGCAAAAAATGAACATGCTTTAGTTTTTTTCCATTATAATTAAACTCTCACCACTTGGATTTGCGTGATAGATTCTTCAGCGTTGGCGCTTTGTACTGTCCAGCTCTAATTATTAAATATAGCATTGAGAAATTCATTCACCTTTTTAGCTGTGTGCACGAGTGAGAAAAGAATTGTCTCTCTGTACTGACATATATATGTAGTTTTTTTTCCCACCCTGTATGAAATGATTTAACGAATACTTCCTATATACATATATTTAAACATACACAAGACTTTCTTATTAATAGTTTTATCAGTCAGTTAAGTTTGTTATTTCTTTTTTAGGTAGACTGGCTGCTAGCCAAGTCTATAGAACCTAATCTATCCTGTTATTCATTTTCTTTTTATCCAGATAAGTCAGTTTAGTTCCATACGTGATACACGTTTGGTCGATGAGTTCTCTTTTGATCGACTGACTAGGTAGAAGGTTTTACCGCAGTAGGTTGCCTTGCCATTTATTTATGCGGTGGACTGGTGAAGGCTATAGAACCGAATCTGGCCTGTTATATTGTTCTTCTGTCCAGATCAGTCACTTAAATGCCATGCGTGATACACGCTTATGCGATCATGTCTCTTTCGATCGACAACTGACTAGGCAGAAGATTTTCCTGAAGTAGTTTACCATTTTTCTGCTGTAGACTGGTTTCTGTCTAGCAGCCTGGATGTGCATTGTGGTGCAGTGGATATCGGCTCGGAACGAGAAATCGGGGAACTGAGTTCGAATTCCGGCTGAATTCATTGCATTCACTTAGGCGCAAATACCCTTGCGAAAGGTATTAATCCGTCTATTCCTTCCAGTTATGGGTTAAATAACAGGACAGATTTGGTTCTATAGTCTTGGCTGACAACCGATTTCTAAGCATGAAAATGAATTTGAGAAATATAACGATCATTACTCTATAAGTATTTCTATCGAAATTGTTGGTTTTTATGAGCTCCTCAGAATTCTTGAACACTTCTGTAATTCTCCGTATGACATCTCTGAATTCTCGACCATAAACCAGAAAATCAGGATCATACATAATATCCCCGATCAACGCAAAAGCAATAAGCCGCACTTTTCTGCAAGCTGTAGGCTATAAGCCTGTATAGGCTGTATTGAAACAAACGTGGGTTTAATGTCGGGAGAGTACTACGCCGAGTTGAAGGCTCTTTTCGATTTCGAGTACAGATACACAGATATGAAGAGACTGAGATAGATAGATAGATAGATAGATAGATAGATAGATATGAACAGTTTTAGATAGACAGGCAGATGTGAACAATTTGAGTGCGATAGACAAATTATTTTTGTACATGTACAGGTTGCGATGGATAAATTGTCGTTTATTTGACGCCAAAATTGCACAAAATATCTTGAAATACTAAAGAAAAAATTTATTCAATAAAATCGGCATTGGCTTCAACCATGGCCTCCAATCAACTTCCGAATCTCTTGCATTTCTTATGGACTGTCTCCTTGATTAAGTTGGTGAATGCTGCCATAATCTTCGTATTCAGTTCATCTTTAATGCTACAAGGAGGTTTGTTTGTCTCCCGCTCACCTGCGTCCGACACATGATAATCTAGGGGTTTGCAGTCTGGAGAGTTAGGTGGCCAGATGTATAGGGGTAATGTAGTCGTAGAAATGTCGTGATCTTCAGGCAACCACGGAGAGCAATGACTAGGTTCTCCCACTTTTGCACACTAGGCAGGTCATCCGATAACCAAGTCACGTCTCTCTCTGGAAAAATTCACAATTCATTGTCCTTAAAGCCAAGTCATACATCTATCCTGCTCCTCTTCTAACAGAGCTTTAATTTGTGTCTTTGATCGAAACTGAAACGACCATTTTTAAAAATCGGATTCACCCTCAACCAAAGTAGTAAAGGAGGTTACTGGCCGTGAAAGAACTTAAAAGCACAAGCATTACTAAGGGGCAAGTATTAAAGAAGTTAACACATTGTTTACAATGTCGAAGAAGTAAAAAAGATTTTGGAAATCATAGCGTACAAAAAAATTGAGAAAAGATGAAGAAAATACCAAATAACAACAGGGAGTCGAAAATGAGCATGTAAACTAGTTAGCAAGATAAATGCATAGACAGAGAGATAGAAAGATAGGAACAGACTAAAATAAATTGGAACAGACAGATAGATAGATAGTTAGATAGATAGATAGATAGATAGATAGATAGATAGATAGATAGGAACAGACTGAGATAGATAGATAGATAGATAGATAGATAGATAGGAAGGCAGACTGAGATAGATAGATAGATAGATAGATAGATAGATAGATAGGAAGAGACTGAGATAGATAGATAGATAGATAGATAGATAGATAGATAGATAGATAGATAGATAGGAACAGACTGAGATAGATAGATAGGAACAGACAGATAGATAGATAGATAGATAGATAGATAGATAGATAGATAGATAGAGGAACAGACTGAGATAGATAGATAGATAGATAGATAGATAGATAGATAGATAGATAGATAGATAGATAGATAGGAACAGACAGATAGATAGATAGATAGATAGATAGATAGATAGATAGATAGATAGATAGATAGATAGATAGATAGGAACAGACTGAGATAGATAGAGATAGATAGATAGATAGATAGATAGATAGATAGGAAGGAACAGACTGAGATAGATAGATAGATAGATAGGAACAGACTGAGATAGATAGATAGATAGATAGATAGATAGATAGGATGGAACAGACTGAGATAGATAGATAGATAGATAGATAGATAGATAGATAGATAGATAGGAACAGATTGAGATAGATAGATAGATAGATAGATAGATAGATAGATAAATAGGAACAGACTGAGATAGATAGATAGATAGATAGATAGATAGATAGATAGATAGATAGGAAAGACAGACTGAGATAGATAGATAGATAGATAGATAGATAGATAGATAGATAGATAGATAGGAACAGATTGAGATAGATAGATAGATAGATAGATAGATAGATAGATAGATAGATAGATAGAAGGAAGAGTAACTAGGAAGACAGGTAATAACGTTTGACATTACATTTATATTTTTGAAGATCGAATTTGATTAGAAACCATGGAGTCAGAAACAAATTCTCCAAGTGAGAATGAGAGAAAAATGGTTGTATAAAACTTTAGCGAGTTTAATAGTAAATTTATGAGACATTGTTGCCAGTCTAGTATTGCGTTTATATTTAGAAAGTCTAGCTACAGTAGCGGAGAATACAAAAATGTGGTCCATGGCTGATTATATGTCATATCATACGCATAGCTAACCACAATTACTAACCCAAACATACCACCGTGTCCCTTTAGCCAAATCCGCAGACACCATAATACCTCCAGTCTCTATAAAGTTCTAATTTGTCTGTGAGGGATGGGATATAAAAATAACAACATTTAAAATAAGAAAACATAATGAATATTCAGTGTGAAATAGGGAAGCCACTTTAGATGAACGTGACTGAAAGATTCTTTAGTTTTATGAAAAATCTCCCAATTCCCGTAAACTGAATAATAGTCAACACAGAATGAGCTAATTTCAGTTTTTTTTTCTCATCAGGTTCCCTTGCTTTATTAAACCTAAATAAGAAAAGTTTTCATCATTAATATACCTAAATTAAAACAGCTCTTTTATTTTAGAAATCTTTAATACTTTTGTTTAGTGATCGTTTTTATTTTGCTTGTTTTATTTTCAACCTCTCCTACCTCCCATAAGCATGGACCAAGCGATTCTCCCTGAGAGCAACACATTACGCCTCCTCGGCCTTACCCTCTCCTCAGACCTCAAATGGAACCACTATATTGAATCCATAGCTAAATCTACTGCTAAGAAGGTTGGGTCACTATGTCGATCCAGGATGGTTTTTCCGCCTGAATCCATCCTGCATATATACAAGTCAAGCATCCGTCCGTGCATGGAGTACTGCTGCCATTTGTGGTCAGCCGCCCCTGCCATTCTCCTCAGTGTTCTCGACAAGCTCCAAAGGAGAGTCTGTAATGTATGCACATTTGCTTTTACTTTGTAATCTTCTTTTATGTTCCTTGTCCTTTCAGGACGTAGGCGATCATGGCCTTCTGCGTCTCCCTATTACTTGTGGCTCTTAGCACGCTTTCTCCTGTAACATCACAGAACACCCGTTCTGTTATCCACCTGTTCAGGCCTTTCAAATATGTTATCCGCTGCTTTCCTCTGTATCTTTTTCTTTCTATCTGGCCTGTTAGTATCAGGTTCTCCAAGCCCCCCTTCCACCTTGCATGTCCCAGCAACTTTAGCTGTCTCTTCCTGATGCTTAATATTAATTTCCTTTTCGTTTCCATTCTTTCCAAAACCTCATCATTGCTCACATGCTCGGTCCATGATATCCTCAGCATCTTTCTGTAGAACCACATTTCAGTTACTTTAAGATTTTCCTTCAACTTTGATTATATTGTCTAGCATTCACATTGGAGAACTGAAATCACATAGCAATCCAGCACGTTCTTCTTTGTTTCCAGTGAAATTTTCTTGTCACTTAATACTTTACCCAGTTTCTGGATCGCGTCCTTCAGGCGCAAATTTTACATTTAAGATAAAATATTTATCAATCGTCTTTATACGTAGGTAATTAATACGTTTATTTTATATATCTTTCCTTGGTGGGTGTGTTTTCTCATTACTTAAACCATGAGATCAAGGTTTCGCCACCTTCCAATGCAAGCAGGTATAGTTACTTTGTATTATTCGTTTTCACCTTTTACCATTTTTGCGTAGCTGTTCATGATTCCGCTGTATTTCTTTCGACAATATCTATAGAACCGCATTTCTTTTGCTTCAAGTCCATCTTCTCCATCTTAATTAGATTGCCCATCATCTACTGTCATATAGGAGGACTACGCACCAATTAAGGACCCTTTTTTGGTTTTCAACGAATTTTTCCTGTTTCTTAATACTCTAATTAGTATTCAGAAGGCATTTTCCACAATAATTGCTCTTTCGGATTTCAGTGACACTCTCTGTTAAAACACTTGCCAGATATTTAAATTTTTTGACGTGTTTACTTTTGGCACGTCCAATTTGTAATTTGTATGTCGAGATTTTCCTCTTGCCGAAAATCATGAATTTTATCTTTCAATTGATGTTTACTGTATTCTTCCCAATCACCTTCACTAACTTCTGGAGGAAATCTTGTAATTTTCTTTTCGTTTTTGATATCAACATACGTCATCTTCATATCTTACGCTGCTAAGATTTTTTAATCACTATCGGAAAAAATATTTGGCACGTATATTTGACTATTGAAAGTGGTGCATAATGTCATTTGGAAGCTACTTACCCTCAAGCAGGAATGATATGGGACCCTAAAGATTACGGAGACAATCTGTGGAAGGCAAAAGGCCATCGCTGCAGAAGTAAACAAAATGTTGTAGCTCAGCTTTTGCTCTGGGATCTAAATTATGTGAAAAGATTAAGACGTACACTCTTGGCAAATTAACTAAATCAAAACGAATAAAATCTTCCTAGGATCTTTCACACTTTCCCTGATCACGTATACGTCGTTTCTTGGCGTTG
Source organism: Ascarosepion bandense (assembly GCA_037127315.1). Classification (NCBI taxonomy): domain Eukaryota; kingdom Metazoa; phylum Mollusca; class Cephalopoda; order Sepiida; family Sepiidae; genus Ascarosepion; species Ascarosepion bandense. The sequence continues at coordinate 802,398 of JBBBDQ010000551.1, read as the reverse complement.
TTTTTCGCTTCCGACCGCATTTTCCTTTACGTTTTGGACCGATGGATTCAGTTTGTTTCTTCGCCTTGATGACACGAATAACAGTTGAAAGGCTGACACCAACAATATTCAGAAGGCATTTTCCACAATAATTGCTCTTTCGGATTTCAGTGACACTCTCTGTTAAAACACTTGCCAGATATTTAAATTTTTTGACGTGTTTACTTTTGGCACGTCCAATTTGTAATTTGTATGTCGAGATTTTCCTCTTGCCGAAAATCATGAATTTTATCTTTCAATTGATGTTTACTGTATTCTTCCCAATCACATTCACTAACTTCTGTAGGAAATCTTGTAATTTTCTTTTCGTTTTTGATATCAACATACGTCATCTTCATATCTTACGCTGCTAAGATTTTTTAATCACTATCGGAAAAAATATTTGGCACGTATATTTGACTATTGAAAGTGGTGCATAATGTCATTTGGAAGCTACTTACCCTCAAGCAGGAATGATATGGGACCCTAAAGATTACGGAGACAATCTGTGAAAGGTGAAAGCCATCGCTGCAGAAGTAAACAAAATGTTGTATCTCAGCTTTTGCTCTGGGATCTAAATTATGTGAAAAGATTAAGACGTACACTCTTGGCAAATTAACTAAATCAAAACGAATAAAATCTTTCTAGGATCTTTCACACTTTCCTTGATCACGTATACGTCGTTTCTTGGCGTTGATTTTCGCTTCCGACCGCATTTTCCTTTACGTTTTGGATTGATGGATCTAGTGTGTTTCTTCGCCTTGATGACACGAATAACAGTTGAAAGGCTGACACCAACAATACCCGCGATCTCTCTCTAAGGCTTACCAGTGTGTTCGTGCAGCAGTACAGTTTTCGTAAGCTTTCTTGGAATAACGTTCATCGCAGACAATAGCCATAGGACAACTTATCGGCAGTCGAGACAATAATGTCATTGCGTAATAAAAATCGGATGATGCAATATTTTTCAAGGCCAAACAAATTTCATCACACACCTCGAATATAGAGTCATATTACTGGACACTACTGCAAATATACACCACTGGGCAAATTAATTGAAACAAAACGATCTTTCACACTTTCCCTGATCACGTATACATCGTTTCTTGGCGTTGTTTTTCTCTTCCGATCGTATTTTCCTTTACGTTTTGGACCGATGGATTCAGTTTGTTTCTTCGCCTTGATGACACGACTGACACCAACAATATCCGCGGTCTCTATGTCAGGCTTGTCAGGGTGTTCGTGTAGTGTTACAATTTTCGTAAACTTCCTTGGAGTAACGTACATCACAGAAAATGACCATAGGGCAACTAATCGACAGTCGAGACAATGGTGATAAAAAAAAACTGATCCAATCGCAGACAACGCAATATTTTTCTTCGGCCAAACAAATTTCATCATACACCCCAAAAACAGTTTTATATTGCTGCACGTCACTGCAAATGACCTAATGTGAGAAATCGATTACATCTCGTCAATCCATTGGGTTTTAAACTGACCGTAGGGTGAACGAAAGAAAACCAAAGCAGCTGTTTCAATTAATTTTCGCAAGGGTGTAGACCAGCAAGACACTGGAATCCGAAAAAGAGAACTAGGTAGAGCTATGGATGACAGCAATGGCCGGAAAGAAGTGGTCACTAGTATTCCTTTGAGGACGATGAGAAAGAAAAAGAAAGAGAATATTTCCTGCTTATATTTTTTTGCCGTTGATATTTACTTTGTGAAGGCAGAGTGGGGTAATGGGATTCGGCTCGGATTAAGGAATGGGAGAGCTGTGGTTGAACTGGTAAAATCGTTATTATCTCCCAAAATATTAACTTATGGATTTAAAAAACATTCAAAGAATTGATAAGGCGTAGAAAACGTTTCAGTCTAATATAGCAGTTTTGTTTAGGTTTCATTTTTTGTCACTATTTAAAAAATGTATAAAGAAAGGTGGATTTGCGTTGGTGCAGTGGATATCGACTCGGAACGGCAAATCAGGATCCCGAGTTCGAATTCCAGTTGACGTCCTTACATTCACTTACGCACAAATACTCTTGGAAAAGGTATTAATCCGTCTCTTCCCTCCAGTTAAGGGTTAAATATTAGGACAGATTGAGTTCTATAACCTTGGCTGGCAACCAGTCTACCACAGAAAGAAATGGCAACCTACTGTTCAGTCAGTAATGTCTCTATCGAGACATGATCGCCTCACGTATGGCACTTAACTGACTGACTGACTGATAAAGAAAAGAATCATTAACTCTTCTAAATCAATTTTATGTGAGCATTTATGAATGCTGTATTAAATTACAAGACTACGCTACTTAGACCATTAAAAGACTCTTTCTCTCTTTCAATATATATATATACATTTTTTCTAATTAAGCGTGTTTCAAAAAAGGTTTTGATAAAAAATTAATTTTTTACCATTTATATAAATAAAGATATTAGTAAATTAGTAAATTAGAATATATTTTCATTTAATACAATAATTTTTTTCTTTCGAAAAACTTTTACGCGTAATTTGACTTCGGGAATAAATTGAAAATTTGTTTTGTAATGAAAAACAGCTTATTGTATTTTATTAGAAAATGTTTGTAATTAAAAAAATAAGCCCTTTATTAAATGAGATGATTGCTTGTGTATTCCTTTAATCTTTTTTCATCTTCAACTTAATATAGTTATTGCAATTATTTATATGAAGAGTATAATATTTAATAACGTCGGTTTTAAATTGATAAAAATATCGTGATGTTTTCTTTGTTCTTTGCAAAGTTTTCTAAGGCTATTAAATAGGAGACAGAATTTCCAAAAAAAAATAACTGTCTATTCATATCTATCTATCTATTCCTCCCTCTCTCTCGATATATATACGTTTGTATGTATATATATATATATATATATATATATATATATATATATATATATATATATCCGTCTGTGCATATTCTATCAATCTATTCATATATATATAAATATATATGTGTCTGTATATTTATCACTGACAGTCTGTTCATATCAACGTATCTAAGAACTCATAGCTCAGTCTATATATCTGTCTTCGTCTTTTTATATCTATCATTCGTTCTTGTGGCTAGGCATCCACTTGATTCTGGCCGGGAACGAAAGTCGCCCGATTTAGTGTCAGGCGGAGTCGCTAACCCCTAAGCCATAATCGTAAAGAATCAGAGAAGGGGAAATTTAGTGTGTTGTATATAAGTGGTGTATGCACACGCCAGTCACCGAAAGAACTCAATTCATTACTAAAGAGTTATGCATAAATTGCGGAAGTGGTATTTTTTTTAATTTCCTCTCTAGAAAGCTCAATCGTAACGAGAGTATAATATATATATATATATATATATATATATATATATATATATATATATATCAGTTTATTCATCTCTCAGTGGGTTCATGCAGATATCCATATCATTAAATACATGAAACATTGTTTACCGTATCGATCACAGAAATTAAGCAAAGTTCAGCCTGGTCAGTTGCAAGTGGGTGATTGCTTGTAAATACAATCTTTAACTAATTAACAAATACACACACACATATTAGGATAGCCAAAGACGTATTGGGATAGCCAAAGACATATTGGAATAGCCAAAGACTCATTGAGATGTCCAAAGACAAGTTGGGATGGCTGAAGGCGTATTGGGATAGCCAAAGGCGTATTAGGATGACCAAAGACGTATTTTGATGGCCAAATACGCTTTGGGATAGCGAAAGTTGCATTTAGACGTATTGGGATAGCGAAAGTTGCATTTAGATGGCCAACGACGCATTGGGGTGGCCAAAGACGCTTTAGGATTGTCAAAGACATATCGGGATAGCCAAAACGTATTGAGATGGCCAAAGACGCATTGGGATGGCCAAAGATGCTTTGGGATATTCAAAAACATATTGGGATAGCCAAAAACGTATTGAGATGGCCAAAAACGCATTGGGATGCCCAAAGACGAGTTGGGATGGCCAAACACGTATTGGAATAGCCAAAGACGTACTAGGATGACCAAAGACGTATTGGAATGGCCAAAACTGCATTGGAAGGTCAAAAACGCATTGGGATGCATAAAGGCGCATTCCAAAAACTAACCAGAGTATTAAGAGACAGAAAAAAATTGTTAGGAAAAAGAAAAATTGTATTTAGCCATTATATAACATCAGTCCTCCTATAAGGTGGTGAATACCGGACAATCTCCTCAAAGATTAAGTGACTTAAAACAATGTGGTTTAACAGAAAGATAGTGAGGATAACATGAACTGAACGTGTGAGCAATGACGTGATTTCAGATTAACCCCCCCCCCAAAAAAAAAAAAGAAACTTATACTTACTATCAGGAAGAGGCAGTTAAAATGTCTGGGATACGTAATAAAAAAGGACGGCTTGGAAAGTCTGATACTCACAGGGCAGATTCGAGAAAAGAGGGACAAAGGAAAGCAGCGCCTAATATAATGAGCTTGAGAAAATAGGTTATAAAACAGTGTTTGGGAAAAATAATAAAAAACAATGCTTATTAAAAGCTATATAAGATATGCAAATGACACAGTGCCGGTAGAAGAAATGGTAAGGAAGCTACAAGGAATCCTACAGAATGTACGGAAAGAAAACGAGACGAAAAGACCAAGAATAAACTACAGGAACTCAGAATGCCTGGTTATCAGCAAAAGAATGAGCTCAAAATTCAAAATACGAATCGGGTATACTAAAATCAAACAAGTACACAATTTTAAATGTCTGGGAATGTTCTAATAGAGGAAGACGTATTGGGATGGTCAAAGACGTACTGAGATGGCCAAAGACGCATTTGGATGGCCAAAAACACACTCCAAAAGTTAAGCAGAGTATTAAAAGACTGAAGAATTTCGTTGGAAACAAAGGAATGAATACTGAATTGTTACGCGATATCTGTCTTCCTGTATAGCAGTGAATGCTAGACAATCACTTCAGTGATAAAGACGAGAATTGTACCAATAGAAATGTGGTTCTACAGAAAGGAACCATGGACCGAGCATGTTTCCAACGATGAAGCTTTTGAGAAAATGAGAACAAAAAGGAATCTTATACTTAACATTAAAAAGAGGCAGTTAAAATTTCTGGGATACTTGATGAGGAAGGAGGGATTAGAAAATCTGATCCTCACAGAACATATCTATCTATCTATCTATCTATCTATCTATCTATCTATCTAATTCTGTTCATTATCTATCTATCTATGGACAGAGTAAAGCAGTGTAAGACATTTTAGGAGCTTGAGCAAATGGGTGGTAGAACAGGATTTAGGAGAAATAACAAAAAAGACAAAACTTATTAAGGGACAGGATCATGTGGAGAGTCATGATCGCCAACGTCTTAAAGGTTAACAGCACATAAAAGAATAATATGTAATCTAATTCATAGGAATAGGAGCTATTACTGGTCACTCTGTTACTGATCATGTTATGATGATGACATGAGTTATCTCGGAAGGATATCCAGCGATAATTGCAGAGAAAATGTATCTTTCGAAAATGACTATATAATCCTCAGCTCAAATTCGATCCTGCTTCATTTTGTTTGTGTTACATTTCTCTTATTTCGCAGCTCGTATTTTTTTAATTTAATAATATATTATAGAAATTGAATGGTATTTTTTTTTAAATAATATTTTTTAAAAGATTTAATGGTGTTAAAAATAAAGGTATTATCTTAGATTTAATGGTATTTATTTCTGAATTTCTGAAGAAAACTTGGTTAAGTCTATGATACTACCTTAATATAGCAAAACAAATTTTCAAAAAAGATTTTTTAAATTTTAGATTTTAGTTGCAAAAATCAAACCGCGTAATGAAGGTGGGATTGAACAGGCATGTTTCTAGAGCCTATCATACGAACGCGGGTGTTCCCCATGGCTCTATACTAGATCCTACGCTTTTCTGATCTTCATCAACCATTTCCCGGATGTGATCAGATCCCAAGTAAGTAGGCATTTAAGCTGACGGCACTTCTGCCTCAGTAAGAAATCTACCGAGGCTGACAAAACAAATTTCGCTGCTGATATACAAAAGTACCTCTAATCTGTGATGAACTGGGGTAAAAAAAATAGCTAATAAATTTTAATGTTTCCAAAACGAAGTTGCTATACTTAATCTCCAATAGACAATCTTTCCTACACACCAAATCAGTATGGATCACGCTAGTATTTCAGAAAGCAATACACTGCTCCTCCTCGGCCTCATTCTCTCAGTTTCAAGTGGAACGATTACACTGGATCAATAGGTAAACCTTTTGCTAGAAAGGTCGGGTCACTGTGTCGGGCAAGGAAGTTTTTCTCGCCTGAATATAACTTGCACATATACACGTCTACTATCCGCCCGTGCATTAAAACTGTTCTCATATCTGGTTGGGCGCCACTGGTATTCATCTCGGAGTTCACGAAAAAATCCAAAAGAGAATCTGCAATGCAATCGATACCAACCTGAAAGCTCGAATCTAGTCACTTTCTCACCGGCGAGATGTGACTTCCCTCTGTCACTTCTATAGATAGATAGATAGATAGATAGATAGATAGATAGATAGATAGATAGATACGATCACTGAAATAGATAGATAGATAGATAGATAGATAGATAGATAGATAGATAGATAGATAGATACGATCACTGGAATAGATAGATAGATAGATAGATAGATAGATAGATAGATAGATAGATACGATCACTGAAATAGATAGATAGATAGATAGATAGATAGATAGATAGATAGATACGATCACTGAAATAGATAGATAGGTATGGTTACTAAGATAGATAGATAGATAGATAGATAGATAGATAGATACGGTCACCTAGATAGATAGATAGATAGATAGATAGATAGATAGATAGATAGATAGTGGGTGAGTGAGTGAAGAGAGTTCATGAATAGACAAACCTAAGAAGAAAGAAAGAATATGTTTCCGCAATTTCTGCTCTTACGTTGAGACATGTGAGTATATTTTGTTTTGTGTTTTTGCCATAAGATCTTTTCTTACGTTTGCGGTAGGATCCCACTTAAAATGTCACAAACAGAAAGTCACTGATCTGCTCCTATTAGTGAATCGGAAATTTTCTACAGCATGTCATGCGGCACGTTCAGATATATCCATTTCAACGGATATTGATAATACTCTGAATTGAATGTAAGTGTTTCTATAAAAAACCTATCAGTGAATGATCAAAATATTAAAACACACATCTCCTTCACTGATAAATCCTTGCCAGTGTATGACTTTATGATTGAGAGATGTATTATTAGCTTGCCGGTACAACCCGTCTTTAAGCGCAAATTGATGTTGTTATCGAATGAATTACTCACCATTTTCGTTACTCAATTGCTTAATTTAACTTTGGATTTAAAGATGTTTACCAGTGCCCTTGAGGGCGCAGGTTCAAATATTATCGGAGAACGTACATTTTCTTTAATATAGTTTCTCGAGTATTCAAGCCGGTAGTCGAAAATAAATAAACATACTGTTTAATATTTAAACAGGCCGCTTACTAAAATATGGGCATCCATTTGAAAAATATTTAGGTAATATATACTGTATATTTCCGCATATATGTTGACTATTAAATCTTTAATATTACCTCTCACTTAATAGTGGGTCGCCCAAAACAACAGTTACAAAAAACTAATCTTAAATCCTGCAATGTATCGACAAGGATAAATACGAGTATCGGTAAAAATAATGTTCAAAATAATTCATTACAAATTGTCGGTTGCTTATAACCAAGTGTCGTTAAAATTCGTTAATTTCCGTAACATGTTTACATTTGTTGACATTACGATACATTTCAGAGCAGATATGGTTTGTTTACGATAGATCGAAAATTGTGTTATATAAGCATGATAAAAACCTCGTCTGATCAAGAGGCTATTCATGGTGGAGTGGTTAAGACAGTACCAGACCAAATGGTAGCTTACCCCTATGTAAATAGGGGTCGCAGGTTCGAAGCCTGCTGGATAGCACACATTTTCGTAATAACAATTTATCATAAATAATCAGGCCGGGAGATATAAATATAAAAATACTGTTTAATTAAAAACAGAATACCTACTTAAATACGAGTATCGGTAAAAATAATGTTCAAAATAATTCATTACAAATATATAATGTAAATAATACTAATTAAAACTAATTAATTAAAACAATTCGCATTACAATACAGTAATACGGTTATAAATGATGATAAATGTTATAAAACAACTTCAACTTCTTGCTTTCATATTGAAACGCAAAATTTAAAAGACGACGACACGACAATTTGCAAAAGTTTCGCTAGGCAACAAGCACAAATAACAAAATTTTTTTATTTATGAACTGTAAAACTATGAGTGCATAATAAAAACAAACAAATATTGGACAATTTTTGTCTGAATTTTCAATAAGTAACTCATCAAGTTTTTATTCGGCCTCAACAGAATGCAGAAAGTACCGGACGGTTGTTTCGTCCTATATTTGGGACTCATCAGCAGTGCACATCCACTACCAGGAATTGAAACCCAGACAGCTGCGTAATTAAGCGAACGTCATACCAACTGCACTACAGGCCCCCGAAGAGTTAACGAATTAAACTCAATATAGCGCAGCTCATTCACATATTCCGTGGTGGAACTCTGCTGAGTTCCTCTTCAACCATAGGACTGTACCTCCCAGAGACACGATTACTATCACCAAGCCGCTCACGCTGCAGCATTAGAAGCCTGTACATATATATATATATATATATATATATATATATATATATATATATATATACTAGCAGTATAGCCCGGCGTTTCTCGGGTGTAATGAAAGCTTTAAAACTAATCTATGGTCCTGGAGCTCGGACTCTTTAGACGTTGGCACAAAAGACTAAAACAACAGTTGTTTCCAGTTAAAGCGAAACCGTAGACTGAAAGAAAAATGAATGAATGTAAGTCAAATTTTGATTCCCTGGTATCGATATCAAATAAGTTCTTTTCGTCGTAAACTGAATTTTGAAAGCTAAATAAGTCCTCTGAGTAAATGGTATCATGGCTGAAACTAAGAACTAAAATTATACCTATATAGAGCCAAACCCGAAGCAAAAACTGAAATAAAAGGGCTGAAAAAAATAAAGACATACAGGCAGATAAACAGACACACACACAAATATCTTGCCTTATATATATATATATATATATATATATATATTCTGCGTTATTGTAAGAACTGCAACCTTGAAACTTCTGAATATCGTTTCTTATGTCTTTGTCTATGAGTGTATCAAATTTGATTAAAATCGGACCACTCCTTCTATAACCCGATTTTTTCGATTATCGATTTTCGATGTTCATCGGGGTACCTCGACACAAATCCTAGCTAAGAACGTTCTCAAATGCTTATAGTACAACTGTTTAAATTTTCAAGAAAATCGGTTCAGCCGTTTCGGATTCTATAGGTAACGGACACAGACACACACACACACAGACACACACACACACACACACACGCAAAGTTCCATTCATAAAGAAGTTTAGATATATATGTGTGTGTGTGTGTGTGTGTGTGTGTGTGTGTGTGTGTGTGTGTGTGTGTGATTTGGGATGAAAAATAGATCAAATATTAGTTTGAATTCTATAAAATGAAAAGATAATGATCAAATAGTAAACGTTTTCAATCTAACATGTTTCACTTTATAAAAGCGTCTTTCAGATAATGAGATATGGAGAAAAATAAAGAAATTCTATTATTTTTACTTTTGTTTTGTTTGAGTTTCATCGGTCAATCATGTTTGACGTGTATTCGACTTCTTAAAACAAACGTTATTATAATTTATGTCCTTCCGAATTCATGTAGAGACAACGCGTTCCTTCGAAGTTTCAAGAGTTTAACGAATAAAATAAATAAGAAATCGAATTCGGAAGGCCACCTGTATCATATTGACCTGCAAATGTATGCAATGTCGAGAAATCATACAGTATTTTATCTTTATTAAGCTTCCTCAAATACAACAAACGATACAGATCGCTTAAAGTAAAAATAAAATAGGGCGTCTATTTCAAATACGACTATACACTATGATAATGTTTGGGTAATATATTTTAGAATTTTAGACAATATATATATATATATATATATATATATATATATATGTTTCATTTAAAATGACAGAAAAATTATTATTATTACACATTTTTTATATATTTTTTTTCATGTGTTCGTATAATTTTATACTATTCAGAACTCAAATTATATGAAATTTGTCCAAATGTTTTGTATTTTCGAGCGCTTTCGGCTATACTTTTAGCCATTATCAAGAATTAATTTTGTTTTATTTGCAAATAAATATGTGTAAAGTTTATGCATATAGAGCCTTGTGTATATATACATTCATAATAGCATCAACCACATGCAAAAGAAGATTAAATATAATGGAGGCATTACTAATAAAAATCCTACACTTAATAACATCAATTATGGACATGGTATATATATATATATATATATATACCCCAAATTCATATTGAGTGACAAACAAAAATAAACAACACAAGCGTACACAAATGGCATCTCTTTTTTGCACAAAAGAAAAACGCATTCAGTTGCTTCGTAAATACGTAACCATATATGTGTGTCGGAGATGAGTTGGAATCAATTATAGTTCAAATATGGATCTGAATCAGAAAAAAAGATAAGATAAAAAACAAAGAGAAAACTTTTTTCAGTTTATCATTGTTAGATTGATAAATACTTATTAGTTATTTTTTATGTCATCATATATATATATATATATTCTTTTAAACATTATTTCTTAAGTAGGAAGACAAATTGCGCCTATTATATTTTCAAATATATTTTTCTAATTGAATTGATTTTCATATATCAGAAACGAAAATATGGAGAAATTGTCCACAATTCATTATTTTTTATTTAATTTTGTTCTTAACAGTGACTTAAATCAGTTGCAAACTTAAAATATTATATAAAATAAATTTAATTGTTAGCAATTACTCCTTACTTTAAATTACAGTAAAAAAACAACTCAATCTATCAGCTCTTCTTCCTATATATAAGCAGGATCAATTAGTAGTTTCCTCTAGGTTCGAGCTTTGTCAAATGACACGCACTTTCGTAACAAAAATTTCTCATAAACAATCAGGTCTTTATATATATATATATATATATATATATATATAAAGACTTGATTTTATATATATATATATATATATATATATATATATATATATATATATATATACTAGCAGTATAGCCCGGCGTTGCTCGGGTGTAATGAAAGCTTTAAAACTAATCCGTGGTCCTGGAGCTCATACTCAGCCGAAAGAATATTTGTGTGAAGTTTGGTGAGAATCGGATAAAAATTGTGGATTTGTATAAAGGACATACAGACAGATAAACAGACACACACACACACACACAAACATCTTGCCTGTTATATATATATATATATATATATATATATATATATATATATATATTATCGATTTTCTGCACTATTGTAAGAATTGCAACCTTGAAATTTCTGAATATCGTTTCTTATGTCTTTGTCAATGAGTGTATCAAATTTGATTAAAATCGGACCACTCTTTCTATAACCCGAATTTTTTCGAGTGTCGATATTTATCGAGGGTACCTCGACACAAAACCTAGCTAAGAACTCTCGCAGATGCTTATAGTACAACTGTATAAATTTTCAAGAAAATCGGTTCAACCGTTTCGGATTCTATAGATAACGGACACACACACACAGACACATACACACACACAGAGACAAAGTTCCATTTATAAATAAGTTTCGATTAGATTAGATAAATATACTGTTTAATTAAAAAAAATATCTACTCAAATATCAATATCGATTTCAAAAAATTGTTCAAACAAATAAATTAAAGATATCGGTTGTTCAATCCATTTCATTAATCTCCGGAACTTTTCGTAACATTTCCTGTTTATATTTGTTTACATTACGATACATTTTACACTGGCGATTATTATTTACGAAGACTTGATTTAACGCTGATTAGACTGTGGAATCGTTCGTGGTCAAGTGGTCTAAGACGAACCGCAGCAGTCGGTGGCTTCCTCTATGTTGTTATGGATCACAGGTTAGAATCATGCTGAATGACACACATTTCCGTAACTAAAACTTCTCATAAATAATCAGGCCGCTAGAAATATACATATATGAATTACTGTTTAATTAAAAACAGAATATCCACTAAAATATCAGTATCGATTAAAAATAATGTCCAAACAAATAAATTAAATATGTCGGTTGTTAATTTCATTTCGTTAATCTCCGTAACTTTCCGGAATATATACAAATATTTTATACTAAAGTCCACTCAGGCTAGAGGGTTACTGACAGAATAAAAAGGGTGAGTTTGATATAAATGACAAACATAAAGGAGAGTAGATAAGGTCTGCCATGTGCAAGGTAAGATTGTATTGCGCCACGGAGTCTCTTTCATAAATTATTAGTTCTTGTCTAAATACTGTCAGTCTCTATTCTTCGTATATTTGGAGCATAGAAAGAAATGACAGGGATTCGAATCTGTGGATATAATATAGGATACAAATCCTGCATCATCCAACATTATTAAAATAAAACGACTGAAAACAGTTTGGACAAACCCAGACCAAGACAAAGTTCACAAGTCAGTGTGAATATTAAGATTCTGGAATGTGAATGGATAGGAAATAGCAAATTAATCTATCACCCTCGGTCTTAAAACCTAAGAAAATGAGAATGCGGTTTTGATCCAGTCACATGACTAGATTTCACGACTTAACCACTTCCTTTGACCGGTGAAATCAGTCAGTCCGATATGGAAGCAGTAATCTGAAGGACCTCATCGCGATGTGGCTAAAGAAAATTTAATTTGCCGAACCGGACGTAAGGGCGCATCACACATTCGTTTTTCCTCTCTTTTCCAATTTTCTTTTTTTCGTTTTCACTCACACGCCGCAAAAAAAAAAAAAAAGCAAGACATCTTCAAGTCCGCTAAGTACAGTTTCCTTTATTGCTTTACCATCTTTTTCACTCTGTTGCCAAACTTTAAAAAAAAGGGAAGAGAACACAGACTTTATTAGTAACCTGTTAATCTTTCTTTTTACATACACACATTCTGCTACTATCAACTATAAGCTCTGAATATCTGTGAAACATTTAACTACTTACATTTTCTCTTTGAACATTAAACTCATTTAAATGCATGTGATTAATTAATCACATGCATTTTCTATTTGCACATTTACATCTTGCACATTTATGTTATTCTGTTCCATAAATACAATTTCACTTATTTTACACATTCGATATTTCTGCTAAGTTAATAGATTTTTTACTTTAACATACAAAACGAAATATTTCATCCTTCCACATTTCAACATCCAACCTTTAATCTTATGATATTTTAAATTGTTGGTACTTTGGTTGTGTTTGACACAAGGCTAATTTCACAAACATAGCCGAGGCCCCTACAATAGCGGTGTATGTTCATAAATACTTCATGCCATAAATACTAAGTAAACGATTTTGAAATGTAAAATGTCCTAGGAGATATCTTTTCACGTCCGAACAGCCTTTTTAACTTTCTCTTTTATGCAAATATTCTTTTACTCCCCTATATAAGAGAAAGCCTACCTCTGTGCTTCTTCCTCTAATTTGGGCCGTTTCTCTCAAAACTGTTAAAAATTTCTTGTCCCTTGTAACGTTAGTCAGTACCATCTCTCCCAAAACCTTCTCCGCCATCCATTCACTCAAGATCGCCAAATAGGGTATGCATCGCCTAACTCATGCACTCTAATCTTCAATCTGCCCTGTAAGCATCAAATTTCCCAAGCCTTCTTTCCACATTACTTTCCCCAGTGATGAGTAGAAGCGTCCTTTTTGTGGCCATTTTCTCTAGAGATTTCATTGTTGCTCGCTCCATGGTATTCTCAACATCTTTTTATCGAAACACATTTCTGTTGCTTCAAGTCCCTTCTTCATTTGTGAAGAGATTGTCCAGCGTTTGCTGCCATATAGGACAGATATTACACAACAGTTCAGTAATCTTTTCTTTGTTTCTGTTGCTTCAAGTCCCTTGTCCATCCGTGACGGATTTTCCATCATTCACTGCCATATAAAACTGATGTTACATAACAGTTCAGTTGTCTTTCTTTCTGTTGCTTTAAGTCCCTCTAGCTACACTACCGGCCATAATTATTAGGCGACCCCAGTTTTTTTAAATGAAATAACGTATTTCATACTATTTTTAGTATTTATTGCCAAGTGGATAATTTTAAATAAAAATAGAATGGTTCTGTTGTTATTATTATTTTGCAAAATTTTACAAAGCAAGGAAGCAAAGATCAACTCGTCCGAATCACCCTAAATTTTCTTCATTCTTACATTGATGAAACTGCAATATAGGTAATTATTAAATATTTATAAATTTATTTGATGCACATGTTATTGTGCAGTATTAACAAAAGAACCATTCTATTTTCATTTACAATTATTCACTTGGCAATAAATACTAAAAAATAGTATGAAATACATAATTCTTTAAAACACTGTGGTTGCCTAATAATTATGGCCTATAGTGTATATGTGACAGGATTGTCCAGCATTCAATGCCATATAGGAATGATGCTACATAACCGTTGTTTTCTTGGTTTATGTTGCTTCAATCCCTTCTCCATCTGTTACGGAATTGTTCATCATTTACTGCCATATAAGACTGATGTTACACAACAGTTCAGTACGCGTTTCCTTGTTTCTTATTTTTTTGTTTTTTCTTTTAGTTAACTTTTGGAAAGTATCTTTAAAAAAAACCTCCCCGTTTTCATTTTGGGCCTTGTGCAAAACTTTGTTTTAATCATTAATTTAGTAATGCCTACTATGAAGAATTAAGGATGTTGGTGATCCCCACTCTCCACAAATTTCCCGTCCTTTGTAGCTCTTAATAACATCTGTCTTCAAGCTATTTTCCCAAATCCTGCCCCACTCTCCATTCATCAATAGGTTATGCATTGCTTTTTTTTTTGTCTCTCTTACCATCAATATATCTTCTGAGTTTCGGTGTCTTTCTGGGGTTGTTTGTAAACGTACTTCTTGTTGCTATTGTTTCCAGAACTCCGTCGTTATTCCCGAGTTCGGCACATGGTATTCTGACTTCGTTCTGTTGTCAAGGTTTCTAGCTTAGTATGATGTGTGACAGTTCAATTCACGGATTGTTGCCGTGAATATATATATATATAAATTGTAAACGCAAATTCTACTCCATCAGCTTCTTTTCTCGCACTTCCCGCCTGTGGAATTCTTTTCCGAATACTTGCTTCCATGACAGTTACAACCTCCAAGAATTTAAATGTAAAGTCACTAGTCATCTCCTGACTCACTAAGTTACAGTCTCTCTCTCATGCTTTTCTACATCCACCCCACTCTCATCAGTAATCTCTTCCCTCTCCTACTGTCTTCCTGACACCCCCTGCAACCTCTCACTCCTCAACATTCCTCCTATGTAATCCCCTGCACAACAGTGGCAGTAAAATGCCTTGCTTGGGGCGACCCGATTATATATATATATATATATATATATATATATATATATGAATTGTTTGAACGTTATTTTTTTCGATACTCGTATTTAAGTAGATATTCTGTTTTTAATTAAACAGTATTATATATTTTATATTTACCGGCCTGATAATTTACGATAAAACTTTTATTACGAAAATGTGTGTCATTCGGGAGGATTCGAACCTTCGACCCCTATCCACATAGGGGAATCTAACATGTGATCTGGCACGTCTTAGACCTCTCGACCACGATTGACCATTACCCTGAACGAGCTTTTAATCAAGCCTATATAACACAGTTTTCGATCTATCGCAATAACCATATCTGCTCTGAAATGTATCGTAATATCAACAAATGTAAACATGTTACGGAAATTAACGAAGGTTAGCGAAACTTGGTTATAAACAACCGACAATTTGAAACGAATTGTTTGAACATTATTTTATCGATTTTTTTTTATTCAAATTGTCGGTTGTTTATAACCAAGCTTCGTTAATCTTCGTTAATATATATATATATATATATATATATATATATATATAATAAAATAAATTTTTAATATTCAAAATTGTTGAATGATCTTTCAACATGAAATCTCTAAGAGAGATTTCACATCTCCTCA
This sequence comes from Ascarosepion bandense, assembly GCA_037127315.1. NCBI lineage: Eukaryota > Metazoa > Mollusca > Cephalopoda > Sepiida > Sepiidae > Ascarosepion > Ascarosepion bandense. Next base: position 786,191 of record JBBBDQ010000551.1, on the reverse strand, counting down.
GCAACAGTACACATTTGAAAATGAAAATAAAAATAAAAAAGAGAAATAAAAAATTAAATAAAAAAGAATTAAAAAATGACGGTTAAGATTTGAGAAATAAACGTCACAAAAAATTCGGAAGCAAATAATGTCTATTTTTAGATTTTACTTTTAGATATTTATTTTATTTTATTTTATTTCATATTATCTCTGTAATTTTAATTACATTCAGCTCTCCTCTCCTGTATCATTTTTTGATATGAAAATTTAATATTAATTAGGATCAGGTTTTGGGATTTACCTTTTCCTACTTTTCCGTTTGGATTAAAGTATTTTAATAATATATATATATATATATATATATATATATATATATATATATATATATATATATATATAATGTTGAGTCGTGATATTGCTTAATACCAAAATTGTTGTTTTTTTCACTGATTTCAAGATAAAAAGATGTTTTTCTCAAAAAATATATATGTATATATATGCATGGATGTGTGTGTATGTAAGTATGTGTATACAGGTTTCATTAAAAATGACAGAAAAGGTGTGGTGGTTAAATTTTCTATGTAATTTTTTGTGTGATCTTATGATTTCTTTCTTTCTTTTGATGACATAAATTATGTAAAAATTGTCCAAATGTTTTTGTTTATCCGAGCACTTTCGGCTATACTTTTTATCCAATTTTCGAGGATCAATGTCATTTTACGTGTAACAGAATGTAAGTGGTGTTATATATTAAGTGGAGTAGTGATATGTTTTATGTACCGAACACCGTAAGCATGTTGTTAGCGTGGTCGTAGTTGATATTTTTGAGTTCTGTGTTTTTCGTTTTTATTAATAAGAACTTCTTTATTTTCAAACTTTTTTTTGCTTGTGGATGATGCTGATATTTGTGATGTTAACAAGTATAAAATCCTTAATCATCACACCTTGTCTGTCATTTTCAATGAAGTCTACTTAAAGGAGATATTGTTGCCAATATATTTTATTCATTAACAAGCCTGTTTCGCCACTTATAACTTTAGGCAAACTTACTTTCAGTTGGAATCGAAACTTGTCTGACTTGGTTTCAGTGGGAGTGTCTACTCTCTAAACCATAGGCTCACGGAATGATAGGAAAGAAATTTTAGCGTGTTATATATATGCGTTTTATACACACGCCATCCAGCGGGCAAACTCCATTTATTACACAAGGGTAACGCGTAAATCGCAGAAGTGGTTACTGTTTTTATATTTTATCTCTCTAAAGAGCTCAATCGTAATGATATATGTATATATTGATTGATTGTTTAATTACATAGTTTTTCGATATAAAAAAATAGACCGGTGCACATTTGTATTAAAAAGTGTTCAATACAATTATATTAGAGAACTTTTGAATATTTTCCATTTGTAAACGAGTTATTCAGTCAGTTAAGTGCCATGCATGAGACACGTTTGGGTGATCATGTCTCGAAAGAGACATGACTGACAGGGCAGAAGATTATCCCGCAGTATATTTCTTTCTGCGGTAGATTAGTTGCCAGCAAAGGCTATAGAACCCACTCTGTCCTGTTATTTAACCCATAAATGGAAGGAATAGACGGATTAATACCTTTCCCAAGGGTATTTGCACGTAAGTGAATGCAATGAATTCAACTGGAATTCGAACTCGGCTCCCCGATTTCTCGTTCCGGGGAGCCGAGTTATTAAGCGACCTAGGTTTCTACCATGAGTGATGTCTTCAGGCGATTTCAATAATTTTCAATAACTTATTGCAAATCAGCTGAAGACACAACTCATGGTAGAAACCTAGGTCGCGTAATAACTCATTTTCAAATGAAATATATATATATATATATATATATATATATATATATATATGTGTGTGTGTGTGCGTGTGTGTGTGTGTGTGGTTTGTCTGAAAAGTAACGATTGAAATAGTGTAACAAAAAAAAAATTAAATCAATTCAAAGTATCAAAAAATGGTTTTCCAACCTTCTCTGCTTCATTACTCTGCACTGCTGGAAGGATTTGTCTTGAATGTCCCTCAGTTCCGTCGTTACGGCCTTCTGACCTTTACTCATTCAAAAGGAAACCCGTTAATGATCCCCTTGAGATTGGAATAAAAAAAAATCACAGGTAGCAAGATCAGGTGAATAGGGAGTTTGTTCCAGTAAGGTGATGTTCTTCTTAGCCACCTGATGCTCAGGGCGTTGAGAGCAGGCGCCTTGCCGTGAAAAAGCAACCCTGATTTGTCCTTTCATGACTCTAGCATGAGATAAATACAACGGTTGCAGTTATATACTCGAAAGAGAGCTTGTTACATGATAACATAATCTCTCTTTCGGTCAGAACTGACACTGCACACCCAGTACCGTTACTTTTTGAACAGAACACGTATATATCAAACAATTATGGCAAGGTTACCTATACAATGCAGTGCTCTAGATACGAGGAAAACAATGAACAGAGATACAGCGATACATAGGTTGATAGAGCGCGAAAGGGAGGGAGAAGGATAGATAGATAGATAGATAGATAGATAGATAGATAGATAGATAGATAGATAGATAGACTACCGGCCATAATTATTAGGCCATCCCAGTGTTTAAAAAGATTATGTATTTCATACTATTTTTTCGTATTTATTGCCAAGTGAATACTTGCAAATGAAAATAGAATGGTTATTTTGTCAATACTGCACAATAACATGTGCATTAAATGAATATTTAATAATTACCCATATTGCAGTTTCATCTATGAAAGAATGAAGAAAATCAAGGGTGATTCGGATGAGTTCATCTTTGCTTCCTTGTCTTGTAAAATTTTGCAATGTAATAATAACAACAGAACCATTCTATTTTCATTTAGAATTATCCTCTTGGCAATAAATACTAAAAATAGTAGGAAATACATGATTTCTTTTAAAAAAAACTGGGGTGGACTAATAATTATGGCCGGTAGTATAGATAGATAGATAGATAGATAGATAGATAGATAGATAGATAGATAGATAATGAAAAGAATAGATAGATAGATAGATAGATAGATAGATAGATAGATAGATAGATAGATAGATAATGAAAAGAATAGATAGATAGATAGATAGATAGATAATTAACACGTTGAATTAGATAGATAGATAGATAGATAGATAGATAGATAGATAGATAGATAGATAGATAGATAGATAGATAGATAAACAAAGGTTTTATATGCGCATATAAAACACATTTTTATGATAGTTTTTATGGCTTCTGTTTATTTTTGACTGATTTATTTTCTCTGGTTTTACTTCCAGTGCATTGAAGCTGCCTCACTCTCATTTCACCTCCCCTAGCGACTATGCCTCGACTAAACTTCATGCGTATAGCATTACCATATTCTCCGGTTTAAATCCTTCTCTCCTGATCGGATGATGATTGTAATGCCATATCAAATATTCGCGCATTTGTGGTTGCGTGAAGGTGGCAAATAAGTACTTTAGAATATATCTATCTATCTATCTATCTATCTATCTATCTATCTATGTCTTGTCAATATTTATCTAACCATCTATCTATCTTCAATATCTATATATCTATCGATCTATCTATCTATGTCTCTTCAATATCTATCTATCTATCTATCTATCTATCTATCTATCTATCTATCTATCTATCTTCAATATGTCTTTTATCTATGTTTTTTAATATTTATGTGTCTTCAATATCTATCTATCTATCTATCTATCTATCTATCTATCTATCTGTCTGTCTTCAATATCCATCTATGTCTCTTCATTATGTATGTATGTATGTATGTATGAATGTATCTATCTATCTATCTATCTTTATTCAATATCTATCTATCTATCTATCTATCTATCTATCTATCTATGTCTTTTAAATATTTATCTAACCATCTATCTTCAATATCTATCTCTCTATGGATCTATCTATCTATGACTCTTCAATATCTATCTATCTATCTATCTATCTATCTATCTTCAATATCTCTCTATCTATCTGTCTTTTATCTATGTTTTTTAATATTTATGTGTCTTCAGTATCTATCTATCTATCTATCTTTCTATCTATCTATCTATCTATCTATTTATCTATCTATCTATCTGCCTTCAATATCCATCTATGTCTCTTCATTATCTATGTATGTATGTATGTATGTATGTATGTATGTATGTATGTATGTATGTATCTATCTATCTATCTATCTATCTATCTATATCTATCTAATTATCCATGTCTTTTCAATATTTATCTAACCATCTATCTATCTTCAATATCTATCTATCTCTGGATCTATCTATGTATGTCTCTTCAATATCTATCTATCTATCTATCTATCTATCTTCAATATCTCTCTATCTATCTGTCTTTTATCTATGTTTTTTTTAATTTTTATGTCTTCAATATCTATCTATCTATCAATCTATCTATCTATCTGTCTGTCTTCAATATTCATCTTTGTCTCTTATGTATCTATGTATGTATGTATGTATGTATGTATCTATCTATCTATCTATCTATCTATCTATCTATCTGTGTCTCTTTATTATTTATTTCTCTATTTATGTTTTATCATGATATATATATATATATATATAGCTTGCACTTAAATTCAAATATTTTAAACAGTCAGTTTAAAATATGCACTTGATGACTACTTAATGCCTGAATCTTTGAGTCGTGCCACCGACGTAGGATAATGTATATATTTCCTAATATGTATATATATAGTGTTTAACTGTGATATTATTTAACCCAAGGTTGTCATTTTGTGGTTATTATTTATAAGATGCATTTTAGCAATTAGGATTTTTTATCATAAACTACTCTACATCGCGAGTGTAGATAAAAAGTTGATAGGTATAAAGAGTTTATCTCTTTAAAAGAGCAGATTCATGCCGCCTTCGAAGTTTCGTGAGGACAACGTTATGCCTTTCTCACTCGTTAGGGCTGTTTGTCGTTAAATTAGATTGCACACTATTCTCTTACTTTTAGTAAATTAGATAAGACATAACAGTCCAACAGTGTTTTAGTTCTTTTTAACTATATTTCTCTATTTCTTGATACATTACATAGATTCTGCAAGACATTTTCATTATTTCCATGCATGTTTCGTTTACTTTACTCCCTATTTCGTCATCAGTTTCTATCCTACTTGATTTTCCTGCCATATCAAATATTCGCGCATATGAACCTTGTGGTTGCGTGAAGGTGGCAAATAAGTACTTTAGAATCTATCTATCTATCTATCTATCTATCTATGTCTTGTCAATATTGTGTCATGTAAATATTAAATCAACTATATATTTTTTCAGTGCGTGTTCCAGAAATTTTGCGTGTTCCAGAAATTTTAATTCTATCTTTTTAATTTTAAAAAAGTTTCCTTGTATTTTCTTTGTTATTTTAAGCTTCATCATTATTATTAATGATTTTACTTTCATCTTGCTAATCTTCACCCAGTCAGTCAGTTAAGTGCCATACGTGATACACGCTTTGGGCATTCATGTCCCGAAAGAGACATGATTGACTGAACAGAAATTTATGCCACAGTAGATTGCCATTTCCTTTCTGCGGTAGACTGTTTGCCAGCCAAGGTTATAGAACCTGATCTGTCCTATTATTTAACCTATTATTTAACCCATAAGTGGAGGGAAAAGACAGATAATACCTTTACCAAGGGTATTTGTGCGTAAGTGAATGCAAGAAATTCAACAGGCATTCGAACTCGGCCACCCCGATTTGTCGTTCCGAGCCGATATCCACTGTACCAAAACGCACATCCTTCATCAAGCTTCATCTCATGCTTTTTTTTTTATCAGAGCATCCTTAATACTTTTCTCTAGAATCTTACCACTATATTTCAAGACATATATGCATCTCCCATTAAATTGTTCGGCATTCACTGGCCAATAAGATGGCTGATATTGCATAACAGTTCAACGCTCTTTTCTTTGTTTCTAACAAAACGTTCTTTTTTTTTTATTTTTTTTTAAATTTTATTTTGTTTATTTCATGAAAGCTATGAAGAGATTGGCCAACATTTACTGCCATAGAAGAGATTAGATATTCTATAACATTTCAGCAGACTTTCCACTGTTTCTGACGATATTTTCTTATCTCTTTATGCGTTGTTTACTTTCTTAAGAGATTAACCAGCACTGACTGCCATAATTGAGATTAGATCTTAGAATACAGTTCAGCACCATTTTCTTTGTTTCTAACGACATTTACTTATCTCTTAATATTTCGTTTATATTTTGAAAGGCATGACAAGATTGGCCAGCATTCACTACAATATTGGAGATTAGATACTACATGTCTGTTCAACATTCTTTTCTTTGTATCTAACGATTTTCCTACCTATTAAAATTTTATTTGTTTTCTGAAAGGCATGACGAGATTGTCCAGCATTCAATGCCGCATTGGGGATTAGATATTATATAGGAGTTAAGTATTATTTTTATTATTGTTTCTAAGGATATTTCCTTATCTTTTAATTTTTTTTTTTTTCTGATTAGTATGACAAGATAGGCCAGCATTCACTGCCATATTGGAGATTAGATATTACATAACAGTATAGAATTTTTTCTTTGTTTCTAACGACATTTTCGTATTTCTTAATATTTTACTTATTTTTTGAAATTCATGACAAATTGGCTAGCATTTTCTGCCATATTGGAGATTAAATATTACATAGTTCAGTACTTATTTTTGTTTCTAACGACATTTTTTTATCTGTTAATATTTTGTTGGTTTTCTGAAAGGCATGACGAGATTGGACAGCATTCACAACTATATTGGAAATTAAATATTACATAGCAGCTAAGCACGCTTTTCGTTGTTTCTATATATTATGTTCAGCTGTAATAATATGTTGTAAAATTTCTATTCTTTTTTTGAGTATGAGCACCGTATTTTCTCAGCATGTTGACGAACATGGCTCACCATAACTTCTTATCATTAGTAACATTCGTTTTTTACTGTATCTCACAAGTCTAGTTCTGTTTACACAGTATTGTTTACTCGATGTTTACATATCCTTTTGTCCTTCAATATGTTCCGTGAGTGTCAAATTCACTATTCATTCTTTTCTCATTATGTATCTTAAACATTTCAGTTGTCACCTGATTTTAATTATAATCTTTTTGTTTTCATTTTCTTTAGAAATTAAGCTGAACTGACATTTCGAGTCCATTTATGCTCAGTATCCTTCTGTAGGAAAAATATTTTTCTTGCCTTTCTTCATATTTTGAGGATATTGTCCAGCATTCATTGTCATATAGAACGACTGATAATACGTTCAGTTCTCTTTTGTCTGTTTCCAATATTTTGCTTCGTTTTTGGAAGACATCAGTTTATCTTCCTGTGCGATCATGTCTCTCCACAACTTTCTATTTTTTGCTGCTCTAATTAATTTTTGATATTTCACCATCCTTCTTTATTTTTGCTTTTGTTTGCCAAAGCTTCAGTATATCCTGCGCGTGTTATATTCTTCGTGCTTTGTTTTTTCATCATATGCCTTCTTTTAATCGTAATCAAAACTTTTCGTTCGCATTTCTCCGTTGCTTAAATGTTCGGTCTATAGAATTCTCAGTATCCTTCTGTTGCGCTACATCTACATTACTTCCAGTTCCGTGTTCATTCATAACAATTTATATGCATATTATTTTTCTTTTCGATAAGCACTTCTTCAGTTTTTCACTTTTTCAATTTTGCTTCCAGTAACTTTTTGCATCTTAGTGGCATTATCGCCTTGCTAAGTGAGAAATGATTAAAACCTTATTAGAGATATATGCATTCCAAATTTTAAAGAGATTATTACAAATAATAATATTTACAGTATTTACATTATTCGGACTATTGACCTCGTCTTTGTTGCCGTTTGTACGACGTTTCGGCCGTTGTACGCCCCATCCTTTTTCAGGTGCTGGAAATTTCGAACCTAACCATTTATTACAATCACTGGGGTATACGAACTCCATTCTCTGTCTACAACCTCTTTTGGAATTCATGAGTCATCTCTTTCTAACCCACTGCTGTAGCCCGGTACTGAACTAACAACTCCTTGGGTCAAGTCACGGGAACTAACCAACGTCTATATCGACAAAAAGAAATGGAGTTCATATACCCCAGTGATTGTAATAAAGGGTTCAGTTAAATTTCTAGCACATGAAGAAGTTCGGAGCGTACAACAGCTGAAACGTTGTACAAATGGCGAAAAAGATGAGGACAATAGTCCGAATAATGTAAACACTGTAAATACTACCTAATCTCAGAAGTATAGACAAATAATAATATTGTTTGGAAGTTTGTTCCCTGTATCGTGCTTGACAATTTTTCTCACCAGAGTCTAGGTTGAATATTGCTGCAAAATATGGGCGAGTTCTATTGCTACATATTTAGAGGTTCTTTATAGAATATAAAGAATAATCTGCAATGATATTTGTCTTGAGCTGGTATTTCAGATTAAGTCACTTACCGAACGCCGTTATGTGACTTCTCTCTGCCTTTTCTATAAATACTCTTTTTAAATAATTACTAGCAGTATAGCCCGGTGTTGCTCAGGTGTAATGAAAGCTTTAAAACTAATCCATGGTCCTGGAGCCCAGACTCTTTGGGCGTTGGCACGAAAGAAAAACTAAAAAGCAATAGTTGTTTCCAGTTAAAGCGAAACCGTAAACTGAAAGAAAAATGAATGGATGTAAGTCAAATTTTGATTTCCTGGTATCGATATCAAATAATTTTTTTTTCGTCGTAAACTGAATTTTAAAGGCTAAATAAGTCCTCTGAGTAAATGGTATCATGGCTGAGACTAAGAACTACAATTATACCTAATTAGCCGAAGCAAAAACTAAAATAAAAGGGCTAAAAATATACAGACATACAGGCAGATAAACAGACACACACACAAACATTTTGCCTTTTATATATATATATTATCGATTTTCTACACTATTGTAAGAACTGCAACCTTGAAACTTCTAAATATCGTTTCTTATGTCTTTGTCTATGAGTGTATCAAATTTGGTTAAAATCAGACCACTTCCTTCTATAACCCGATTTTTTCGATTATCAATTTTCGATACTTATCGGAGGTATCTCGACACAAAACCTAGCTAAGAATAATCGCAGACGCTTATAGTACAACTATGTAAATTTTCAAGAAAATCGGTTCAGCCGTTTCGGAGTCTATAGGTAATGGAGACACACACACAGACACATACACACACACAAAGTTCCATTTATAAATAAGTTTAGATTCCGATAAACTTTCCTCTATAGTACCGAGATATATGAATTCAAACGCAGTATTAGATTGACGGCAAGGTCTCATCATTTTAGAATTAAAATGAATGATGTAACCGTAAGTTTTATGCTAATATTTTCTTCCCTTGTACTTCTCGCTTGTAGAATCTCTCTTCCGGATTCTTGTTTTCTAATCAACTTTGATCTTTAAACATTTAAATTCGATATCAATCGTTATCTTATGTTCTTTTATAATTCGCTTTTCTTAATAATTGTTTTATCAAATTCTTTCATACTCTGTTACAATTTGTGTCTTACCGGCTTTATTGCCTTGCTAGGGATGAAATGATTTTTAAAAATGTTGCAGATAGCATTGCTTTAATTTAGTAGTTCAATTCACATTGCAGTAGCAATAGTCTATGAAATCCTCTTGCTAATATATCGCCTTGACATTGAAAGCTTCAGGGTGTATCTGCCTAAACATGGGTGTGGCGGTGGGTCGGATTGCTGTGTTTTCAAAATCTCCGAATGCTTCTCTACTTCGGTTGGCATTAATCAATATAGATCTGATTTCATTATTTGCGTTGTAAAGTCTTGCAGATTCCGCCGTACATCATTCACTGTTTGAATATTGATTTCCTCTCTGATGCGTTATTGCTGGGTCGCCATAAGATGGAGAATAAAAAAAAATCTCAAAAGAGAAGTTTAGAATTAAGTTTGTTCGCAATTCAATTCGGCTCAGATAGCCAAGAAATATTCAAGAATTTTAACAACATCTCAGAAAATGGATACAATGCCCGTTTCTTTTGCTTTGTTTTTAAAATCATTTCACCCAAAGCACAACAGTAAAATCCACTAAGAACGGAAGGGTAATTCTGTATTCGAGAATATATGAAGGAGAGAGAATATAAAAAGAGCAGGAATTAGAAAGACAGAAAATGACGAAGACTTTCACACACGAGAGTAGTTCGATATAAGAAACTGTTAGCATAGAACATACGGTTACAATTATGCCGTGGACTTGATAGGGGGCAGAAATAAAGTCCCAAAGAAGGAATAGAGTTAAACAAATATATTAAATAAATATATTAACAAAGAACAGTAGTATAAAATGTATACCAAATGAGAAGGTCACCAGCGTGATTGTTAAGTCCGGATGTCAGAGCTGTCTGCTGGAATAGACTTCAGTATTTACTATTGTACCCATGCAACAAATGCGACACACGGTTAGTTTTTAGGTGGGTTTATCAGCAGTGCCGTAGAAAAATTCCTAACCCCGCCTCGGCACTTCCCCTTTTAGAGATTCCTAAGACGCCGGGCAATAAACTCAGCCTACTCCCAAGGGAGAGGTAAAGCCTGGGTGGATGGCTTTCTGGGATTTGGTCTCCCACCGTGTAATTTTTCTCAGTTGCATGTCCGTCAGACATGCAACTGAGACGCAACTGAGAGGTGACTCGAATTCCAGACTCAACTGGAATAGTCTTCTACCACAAAGCAGAAACTTCTGCTTATTTATAGTTGGAAGAGTTTATGTGTGCATGGGTAACTTACTATAACAAATCTAATTACGGTTCCAAGTCAATTCAACTGCAAATCGATGAGACCTTGCTGCCAATCTTGTACTGTGCCAAATCTGTAAAATCTAGATACCAAAGAGGAAAGGAATATTTATATTGAAAATACAAACATTTGGTACAAGACTAAATGGAAGGTTTGTCTTCAACCTGTCTTCTCTTAAACTTAGCTAGCCACAGTTACTGACCCAAACAGACCTTAGTATTCCTTACATCAAAGAAACATATATTTACTTACAATTCTTTTACAACGACGATAATACGTTCAAATTCTCTATGAAGTTTTAACTTGTCTACATATGTACAATTTCTCATGGTGGAGGGCTAATAAGAATAACAACTTAAAAACCCCTAACGAATATTTACCACATTTATATAGAAAAAAGCACGGGGAAGTTACGTTACGGTAGTGGGAACGTGACTGAAGCCGAGATACCAGGTCAGGAACAATAACACTGCAGATTCTTATGTTGATTTTATTAGGAACTTCTAATTGTATAGCAAGATTGCTGCTATATATAATATATATGACCAGATATGGCAGCAATATTCAGTGCCAAGACTAATGGCAAAATTATAAATATGTAACAGATTTTGGAGCGAAAAATTGTTTAGCAGACCAAGCAATTGATTCAATATAATCTTGCCGTTTCATTTAAGAAGGAAACATCAGATACAGAAGGCGCAATAAGTCACTTTCTTGAGATTAGCTTCAGTCATACTTATGTAAAGAAAAAAAGTTGCAATGATGGTCACTCTGTGCATGCTGGAAGATCGACACGAGTTTGACGGTTAATAAATAAGAGAAAATGGTTATGGGAATATGTGTGGAAGATAATGTTTAACTCAAAATTTGAATAGTTTCATAGTGTAGTGTGTAGTAACTTAAAAAGGTTACTGAATGAGAAAAGAAGGTTGAAAAATACAATAGTAATCTTTATAACATCAACAAAATAAATACTCACCAAATTGCTAGTGGTAAACTGCTCGATAGCAATATGGATATTAGCTGCCTCCCCACTTGAGACCAAATGTGGCACAGTCAGTCAGTTGAAGTGCCATACATGATACACGCTTGGGCGATCATGTCTCGAAAGAGACATGACTGACTGGGCAGAAGATTATCCCGCAGTAGGTTGCCATTGCTTTCTGCGGTAGACTGGTTGCCGACCAAGGCTATAGAACCCAATCTGTCCTGTTATTTAATCCATAACTGGAAGGAATAGACGGATTAATACCTTTCCCAAGGGTATTTGCGCGTAAGTGAATACAATGGATTCAACTGGAATTCAAACTCGGCTACCCGGTTTCTCGTTCGGAGCCGATATCCACTGTACCACAACACACATCCTTATGTGGCACAAGGTATTTTTAATGTGGGAAATCCTAGTCATATAGCGAGGGCATAAATTGAATGTCTACTTTTCCCCAGACGAGTCTCTACCTTACGGTGGAGCTGCATCTATGTTTATCTCTGTCTGTATGGCAGAGAGTCCGACAATATCAGAAAATCGTCTGAGAGATGATAATCGCTTGACGACTATCTAGGCATTTAGCTACCTCCCAACTTGACGACTATCTAGGCACAAGGATTTTTTAATATCGGTATTCCGAGCCATATAACTCGGGCAAAAATCACATGTCTATGTTTCTCGAGACAAAAGCTCTACCTTCGGCAGAGCCTTGACCGGGTTAGTCACTGCCCAAAGGGAAAGAGTTAGACAGTGTCAGAAAAACGTCTGAGTGACGTTAATCGCTAGGCGACAATATGGATATTTATCTGCCTTTCTGCTTGAGATAAAATGAGACACAAGGCATTTTTTAATCCGAGCTATATAGTTCGGACAAAAATTATGTCTTCTTTTCTCTAGACGAAATTCTACCGTTCACTGAAGCCTCGTCTGGGGTACTCTCCCCCCGAAGTCAGAGTTCAGCAATGTCAGAATTGCGTCTGAGCGACGTTAATCGCTAGGCGACAATATGGATATTTATCGGTTTTCCTACTTGAGAGAAACTGTGGCACAAGGCCATTTTAATGTGAGTAATCCGAGCCATATAGCTCGCGCAAAATTGGATGTCTAATATTCCCCAGACGAGGCTCTACTATTCGGCGGAGCCTCGACTGGGCTAGTTTCTGTTCGAAGGCAGAGAGTTAGACAATATCAGAATTGTGTCTGAGCAAAGTTAATCGTTAGGCGGCAATATGACTCACAATTACAATCGTGTTCAACGTATTTATGAGGATTAGGACATGCCTATCAATGTTCATAGGTACGTATATAACATATTCATTGGAGAAGCACCCGCTTTGATTCAACAGAGATGCGGTTCTTGAGAAGAAAATGCTGGAGTAGAACCTTTCATCTCACTTACAGAATACGAAGGTAATGATGGTGATTCAACCCATGGTGGAAATGAGGAGAATAGTTTTTCTTAACACTCTCCTTGGAAATCGCGATAGATCAGATGAGAGGCTTGAGATGTTTCATCCGTGGGAAAGGGAGTTTAAAGATGGAAAAGTACTCACCACCCACAGGAACGCGCAGACACTTTTGAACCCTATCTAAGCTGGAAAGAGAAGATTGGACAATTCTTGTTACTGTATATAGAAATAAATATTTATATCCAACGTTGTGTGGAACCTCACATCACATATTTGTTTATATCCTGATTTTAATACTATATTTTCTAAAATAAATTAAAAAATGTCTAATCCAGGGCACCTCGACGTGGTATAATCATTAGCAAGTTTGTCTCGCTAGAATCCTAACAACTGAGTTTTGAGTTCGTTTCTCACAGGGTGCCCCATACTCTCGGTCTTGTACCACATCTACGCTGCGCTTAGAAAATCACCTGAACATATTTAACTTTGATCGTGATAAACATCATTTAAATGCTCAATTTTTTTTTATTTACATACAGCCTATTGTTTTCATCTTAGTTGTTATCTCCACAATGTTTCACCCATTGTGTACCCAGGTGCCTATTGATCCGGGTAACCTTCAGGTAATTTTGAACTGAACCCTTTACTGGCACGAGGATAGATTGTTCATGTTCAACTGACCATATTTAGCCACAGTCTCGTACTCATTTATTTCTGTTCGGTTATTGTGTTGTGCACCACTGGTCGATGACGATGAAGATTAAAACTTGCAAACAATTCAACGGGGAAGAAACCGCTTCTGCTTCTTCGTTGAAAACAAACTGCAACCAAAATGACTGTTTTCTGTCATAAAAGACTGACCTGACCATAAACTGGTGTCTATTCGGCGAGAATCTGCTCAATCCAGATGTTGATTATCTTTCACAAGATAAACGACGAAATAAACTGGACCCAAGATGAATTAAATTAACTTGCTCTTTTGCAACTGATAAAATCGACAAACATCAGCACTTCATATTTAAAGAAAAATATTTCATATATTTGATTCACTTGGCGTGGAGTGAGTTTGATCTGGGTTGTTAGCACACGTGCATCGATACAGCTAGCCAGCCAGCCAGATTGGCTGCTGTCTTCTTCCTCGAACTGCTGTCTGCGAACTGTTAAATTCAACTCTCTAAGCTAACTCTCTATGACAGCTGACGTCTCTTAAATAGTTAACCTGCCTGACACGTGTTGTTTTTGCACTTTATCACACCTTATTATGACACTTGCTTGTCAAAAAAAATCTGACCAAAAACCAGTGTTTAGTACCCAGCGACATCTCCCTGTTCAAAATACACTTCGAGACGAAATTCCACACCGACCAAGATATTATTTAACTATTCGAAAAGTCCTGTTATTCCCACTGTCAATCATGAATGACAAACAGTACAATTCCACACCAACCCAACGAATATAAAACAATTGCTTGCACCGTTTTCACTGGGTCCAAGTACACACTGCCTCGACCAGGGAGCGAACTTAGATTTGGTATTTAACCAAATTCACAAATCAAAACCTCAATCAATTCGGCTATTGTCCTTATAGGATAATAGCTTGGTGCCTTAAAGCGTCATTTTTAGTTCAATTACTCGGTCAAACAATGTGTACTTGAACTTGGACAATTACCCTTGTCTATGTATGTATGTATGTATGTATGTATGTATGTATGTATTCGGGCAACAAATTCTCTTTTATGCATTAAGTTGTATCCCGGGAGGGGATAAACAGAGAAATAATAGTGCAAGAATTAACTCTTAACACTGAGTAGATACAAATAGAGATTTATTATACCTCAGTACAATAAACCAAATGCAAGTACACCAACGAACAGTTAACAAGAATAACAATTAAGAAGGCAATGTCTCTGTATAGGACGTATGCGTCCGTCTTGAGAAGAAGGCTTCCGTCTAGTGACGTCTAAGTCTCGTCTAAGACCGATGGCTCTCGATCACACTCGTGTACTGACGAATAATCTCGTATAGTCACGAACACTCTCGATTACTCTCGAGCACTCTCTGTAGTTCGTTCCCGTCCAGGTCTTTTATAACGCTGTCCATACCCATTCCTGGGTAGGACAGGATATTCCACTACAACACATTAATATGACAAACATGGTGTTATCACTAAAATTTTTATATAATTTTTCATGTGTTCTTATGATATTTTTTCTTTTCGGAACTCAAATTATACAAGAAATGTCCAAAGCTTTTGTACTTTCGAGCTCTTTTGGCTATACTTTCAGCCATTATCAGGAATTGTTTTTGTTTTACTTGTAAATAATCATGTGTAAAGTTTATATATATAGTGTCATGTGTATGTTAAGTTCCGAACACGGTAAGCACATTATTACCATGTTCAAAATTGATGTTATTAAGTGTAGGTTTTCACTTTTCTATTAGTAATTATTTTTAATCTTGTTTTGCATGTGGATGATGCTATTATGTATGTATTATCAACAAGGATAGGTCCTGGAAGATCTCGATGTGTGTTTAAATGGGATCAAATTGAATGTTGTGGGAATGGTGCAATGTCAATTTTCTTTTCAGGTGGTGTACCCAATGTAATTGTATACGAATTTAGATAGTTGAAGAACAGAATTCTTCAAAGGACATATAAATTCGTAAACGACACTGGTTCTCTTCAATTTAGATTTTTCAGGTGAATTATTATTATTGACGATGAAATTGAGAGTTTTTAAATTTTCTATAATAGATAATTAGTTTAAGTTTTTGTTTGAATTGGTCAGTGTTGCATAATTACGGATGATATTGCAAAGAGAAGATTCGTCCTGACTGTAGTTATTATGCGTATGAAGTTATGTCTTTAAAGAACTATTTTTCTAATTTTGTCATTTTTGTTGTTGTTGTTGTTCGGTGCTATCAATAATCCGTCTCTCTCTCTCTCTCTCTCTCTCTCTCTATATATATATATATATATATATATATATATACAGAAAACAATTTCATCCATGTTTGTATGAACCTAATATGCATTTACAGTACATTATTTTTTATTTTTCATTTAGACAGTCAGTCTCTCTCTCTGTCTCTCTCTGTTTCTGTCTCTCTCTCTCTCTCTATATATATATACAGAGATAGAGAGATAGAGAGAGAGAGAGACTCTCTAAATGAAAAATAAAAAATAATGTACTGTAAATGCATATTAGGTTCATACAAACATGGATGAAATTGTTTTCAAATCTTTAAGTAACTCCTTTCGAAATGTACAGTTCTTTAAAAACTAGTCACACGTTCGTAAAAATCTATGTTTTTACAATTGAAAAACAAAAAATTAGTTATCATAAATCAGCTGAAGATACCGGACTTTATATATATATATATATATATATATATATATATATATATATATATAGTCATCCGTAGACAGATCTGTTTCGCTGTATCATAGCTCATCAGTACGCTTAGACATCCTATTGCTTCTAGCCAAGATTGAAAACCGACCGAATTGACATTAGACGGCGATTCTACCTTTGAGCTATGGGCGTTTGGTAGAGGAAGGCGGACTTTAGCGTGTTATATACAATATACCCACACACTAGTAGCTGAGAGTATTCAAATTCATTTGGGAATGAACGATACGCATATGTATTTTATGTCAAGAGGAAATATACAATTTAGTAGTAATTTATACTTTGCACATGTTTTAGTTTACCAATTAATATACACACACACACACACACACACACATATATATATATATATATATATATATATTAATTATTACTCTAGAACATGTGCAAACTACAAACTACTACAATGTGTATTTTCTTTTGACATAGAAAGAATATATATACGGATACTACTACTATAGGCCACTCCTTACATCTCATAAGTTCGGCGCCAAAGACTACTGACGGCTATCTAAAAATGTCTTAAATAACAGCAAAAATTTCTTGACAAAATCCAATGAAGAATATGTAATGTAATTGATTCCGCCCTGATAATTCAACTCCAGTCACTTTCTCACCGACGTAATATGGCTTCCCTTTGTCTCTTCTAAAAATATTTTCACGGCTTCTTCTCTGATGAGATTAGCTCCCTGGTGCCCCGACTGCATGAATTTACTCGAGCTACTAGACTAGCGGCTAGGTCCCATTCTTTTACAATGAAATCAATAAAATGTAACTGCAACTTCTACTCTACTAGCTTCTTTGCTCGCACTTCTCGCCTGTGGAATTCCCTTCCGTATACTTGCTTCCCTGGAAGCTACAATCTCCAAGAATTTAAATGCGAAGTCAATTACCATCTCTTATCTTCTTGACTTACATCCTTTCTATGAAAACCCTTGTATCGTGTTCTTCCTTTACACGCAACACTCATGCAGTCCTCTTCACATTTTTATTCTCATCCTTTTCTTACTCATTCTCTGCCTCCCCTGTGACTTGCTCCTCTTTCTTATCACTCACCCCTTCTGTAGTCCCCAGCGCACCAGTGGCAGTTCTGTCTTGCTTGGGGTGAAACGATTTAAAAACTCTCTCTCTCTCTCTCTCTCTCTCTCTCTCTCTCTGTGTGTGTGTGTGTGTGTGTGTGTGTGTGTGTGTGTGTGTGTGTATTTCCCACTCTCATGATGAAAGGATTTTGATTACTCTTTCTTCTACTCAATAGTGGGTACATCGATATATATGTTGCCGTCCTTTTGGAAGTCATATCGATATAATTATTTTACCGTCATTTTGGACGGCATGGGCCCACTCGTATACATATAAGGGAGAGAAAGAGAGCTAATTTGAGATTTAATATTACATACAGAGCGTTGCTGTTCAAGTAAAAAATACTACTTTGTACCAAGTTACCAAAAATGTGCGCTAAGTTTAGCAGTATTTACTTATGTAAGACTACAAATGTAAGTTACATTTTGAGGATTTAAGAAAATACATTTTTTTACAAAAGTTTCTATTCTCTGGCCGTCTTCGAGTGATACTTTTTGTTAGTTACTTAATATGCATAGAGTAACTTCTACCAGAATATTTTCTTGGTTAATTATGTTTTTAGAACTTTGCATGCTAGATCAGAACACGTGAAAAAACTGATAGAGGCGCCCCACCGAAATGCTTCAAGAAAAAGAACTACGAATTACTAAGTAAGAATTGTATATTTTAGGTGTGAATAACTCATTTCTAAATATTGAAATAGCTTACGAATATGGCGTCCATAAGAACTATTTAAAAAAAATAAAAGGTAAAACATAGTAAGGAAAATCTGATTCTTCTCGTTTTATTCTATTTTTCTTGAACTTAACAAATTTATTCGGGAAGCTAACACGATTTGCTTTATGTTTTTTTTTCCAATTATTCATCATGTGCAGTGCTTGAGTTGGATAAAACGGAAAATTACTAAACTGATGGTGGACAAAGATTATTATTTCTTTTGTATCCGTTGTATAGCGTTTCTTTTTGCTTCTCTTGCGAGTGAATCTATGTTCAGTCTTGAAATAGAATTCTCTCCTGCTAAAGGAAGATGGAATTAAACTAAAATAAAGTAAAAATATATATTTACGAAAATCGGTTATAATCCGCAGCGCCATGAGCGTTTCCGTGTTAAGACGTAATGTAAGCAGCGAGACATTGAAAACATTCGATCCATTAATTTTGATTGGTAGATAGATAGATAGATAGATAGATAGATAGATAGATAGAAAGAAAGAAAGAAAGAAAGAAAGAAAGAAAGAAGACGGCGAAAATATCTTCAAGACCGCTTTCGGATAAACAAATAAGATGAATTAAGTAATGAATGTGATTTTGTTTCGAGAACGTTTAAGAGGATTACAGATTCTATTTTCGCGACTCTAGTTATAATAATAAAAAAAAATATCCCTCCATGCGTTTTTTTTTTTATTTTTAGTTTTTTATCAAGAAATATTGGAAAGAATGTAGATTTTCTAAGAATATTGCAGATGCTTGGATCGAACTCACTATACAATCGTAATTTCCCTAGCAAGAAAACCTTCCGTTACATCGATGGGCCTAAGTAAATAGTGATTTTCTAAGAGTAGCTTAAATGTGACACAAGCCAAAAATATGGATCATCGGTGTGGACCCAACTCACTACTCAGTCGTACTTGTCCAAGCGAAACATGCCGGTTAACCATTACACCACGTTCGCGTGGCCCATAATCGGTAAGAATGCAAGTAACCGTGGAAGACTGTGATGTCCAACCTTAATTTTTTTTTTAATCATATCACCCCGAGCAAGGCGGTAACGCCACTGATGTGCAGGGGGCTACGTAAGAGTGAAAAGATTGGAAAAGAGAAAGCCGGAAACCACATCCTAAACAGGAAACAAGGGATGAGCCTCTTCACTCGTTCAATAGACGTGGATGGAGTGTGAACCGGGCGATAGTTTAGTCTATCTACTCTGATACAATACTTCTTCTTCTATGTGCCCTGTCCCTTCAGAACGTAGGCGATCATGGCTTTTCACGTTTCCCTATCCCTGGTGGCTCTGAGCACGCCTTCTCTTGCTACAACAACTCTCGTTCCGTCATTCACCTGATTAGGTCCTTCAGATATGTTATCCGTTTCTTTCCCCTGTCTCTTTTACCCTCTTTCTGGCCTGTTAGTATCAGGTTCTCTAAGCCCTCCTTCCTCATTGCATGTCCCAGTAACTTTAGCTGTCTCTTCCTGATGCTCAGTATTAATTTCCTTTTTGTTTCCATCATTTCTAAGACCTCACCATTACTTACATGCTCGATCCATGATATTCGCAGCATGTTTCTGTAGAACCACATTTCAGTTGCTTTAAGTTTTTCCTTCATCTTTGATGATATTGTCAAGCATTCACTGCCATATTGAAGGACGGACAGCATGTAGCATTCCAGTACTCTCTTCCTTGTTTCTAATGAAATTGTCCTGTTTCTTAATACCTTATTCAACTCCTGGAATGTTTCTTCCGCTATGCCAATTCGCCCTCGGATTTCTGTATCGCACTTTCCGTCTTCTGTTATAACACTTCTCAGGTATGCATTTTTAAAAACGCCATGAATAATTAAAACAGGCTTACGATCTTTTTTATGTGCTGTGTTGGACGTAGGCATTCATTTCGCTCCAGTTTCACCCCCTTCGTAGCACTTAATAAATTTTGTCATCTTTTCTAAACCCCGTTTCGGTTGAGATCGATATGACAATGTGGCCTCCCTCTGTCTCTTCTATAAATACTTTCATGGCTTCTGCTCGGATGAGCTTAAGTCACTGATGCCTCCTCAACAGGTGTTTACTCGTGCAACCAGACTGGTAACTGGGTCCCACCCATTCACAGTCAGGTTAGCCAAACGCAAACGACAATTCTACTCCTGCAGCTTCCTCTCTCGCACTTCCCGCCTGTGGAACTCACTCCCGTATTCTTGCTTTCCTGACGGCTACAACCTCCAGAAATTTAAAAGCAAAGTTAATACTCACCTACTAACCACTGGACTCTAGCTCTCTCCCCTCCCCTGTATAACCTTCCCTTTCTCTCCGCCCATGTACCTGTCATTGCACCTGCTTTCTCAGCTTTCTATTGTTCCTTTCTAACTAGCTTGTACTCCTCACTCTTTTCTAATTAATCTTTCTACATTTATGTAACCCCCTGCACATCAGTGGCGTTTCCGCCTTGCTCGGGGTGAAATGATTAAAAAAAAAATAAAAAATAAAAAATAAAAACTGAACCATTCATAGAATTACTTTGCATCAAGTTTTCAGGGCACAATTGCGGAACATAAGGGAAGCCTGAAAAATATAATAAAATTAAGAGGTTAATCATATTTCAGTTCATTGTGAAAAAATTTCAGAATGAAAAATATTGTGATAACAAAACCAAAGATGAGTACAAGAGTCGTAAAGTATATCTTTGTGCAAATGAATTGAAAATAATCTATCCCTAAGATCTGTCGCATTTTCCTTGATCATATATACGTCGTCTCCTGGCGATTTTTATCTTCCACTTTTTTCTTTACGCTTTAGACTGA
>JBBBDQ010000551.1:677500-760000 GCA_037127315.1 Ascarosepion bandense | reverse complement strand
TTCTCAAATGTGAATTGTAACAGAAACTTTTATCATCAAATCTATCAATTTCATAAGCAAATTTATAAAACCTAACCGTCAATCTAGTACAGCCTTTAAATTAAACAAAGAAGGTCAAATTAGAAATATAAGCTCAAAGTGGGTCGTACTAAGAGCGGCTCAAGTGACATCGGCGTACGACAACATTCCTAAGGAAAAAACACAGCGGAAGAAAAACGAGTGGATAGCCGAAGAGATTATTGGCCTGATGCGAAAGATTTAGAAGACGCCGAAATATGGAATGGAATACAAAAGACTACACAAGGACATACGGAGTAAATGTAGACAGGCTGAAGAAAGATGGCTCAACGACAAATGCAGGCTGAGCGCAAATAATTTTTTTTTAATCCTTTCATCCCCAAGCAAGACATTCTACTGCCAATGTTACGCAGGGAGTTACATAGAGGACAGTTATGAGAAAGACGCGTTAGTTTGTGGTGATACCGAGCAAAAGCGAGGGACCGGATGTTTGCTCTATAACGACCAGAAAGCAAATGACCAAAACCAAAACTCGTCGGTGCGCATCCGAGTTCACGCAGATGTTCCGGTTGAAAAATAAAAATTAATCAAATATCAAATTTCCATTTCGCGAGCCTACGTGAATTTTATTTACCAGCCAATGAGAAACCCAGAATCAAATTTCAAGTGTGAAATCCAAAACGAGCTGCTTTTGATCCAAAAAGCAGATATAAAAAGCCGAGACAGAAAGCAACCAGCAGACAGACCGAATGATACAGACCGACGGACAGATGAGCGTGATTAGTACCTCCCTTGACAAAGTCAAGTGGCTACTATGTTCGCCTCCCCTCACCTCTCATTACTTTCTTCCATGTCTCAAAAGTACTTACTGATCTAAGAAGCGACTACATCAAAGATATTCCTTACTCACGACGCTCCCAAATTCCTAATCCTTAAATCTCTTTTCAGAGCATATTATATTGTCATGAACATTTTAACCTACGTTGGACTTATAATCATGTGATTAATTTCATTGTAAAAATATTAATTGACATGTGTATATATAAAAATGTAATTTTTACTCAAATTGCTTTTCTCGATTTTATAGTCTATTTATGACTTATAGTGGGCTATCTAGCACTAGGCCAAATTCCGTTAACCTGCAGCAGTATACAATTACTCTTCACTAGAACGGACTCCCACTACAACTAGAAAAAGAGTAGATAAGCAACCCACTATAAGTTATAGGAAATGTCAGGATATAAGGGTAATAGACGGGTGAGAATACCGAGAATGCGGGTGGAATAGATGAAAAGGAGCTTGAGAGAATGTATACGAGTGAGTGAGATAAGAGATGTCTATTGACCTTACATTTAAATTCCTGGAGATTGTAGCTGTTGTGAAAGCAAGTATATGGAAGGGAATTCCACAGGCGGAAAGTGCGTGAAAAGAAACTGTTAGAGTAGAAGTTGCGGTTATATTTTATCGGTTTCACTGTAAAACGGTGGGACATAGTTACTAATCTAGTAGCTCGTGTAAATTCATACATAGGGGGCACCAGTGATTTAAATTCATTGGAGCAGAAGCTGTGAAAGCATTTATAGAAGAGGCACAGGAAAACCACGTCACGCCGATGAGATAGAGACTGCAGCAGAGCGACCACATTACAGATTCTCCGTTGGATTTAGTCAAGGATCCTGAGGTGAATAGCAGGGACACCCGACTAGATGTCTCAGCAGTATTCAATACACGGGCGGTTGGTAGATTTATATACGTACAAGATGGACTCAGACGGGAAAAAAACTTCCTGGCCTTGCACAGTGAACCAACCTTCTTAGCAGCGGATTTAGCAATGTATTCGGTATAGTCATTCCAGTTGAGATTCACTGAGAGTGTGAGGCCAAGGAGGTGTAGTGTTTTATTCTCAGGGAGGCTAGCCTGTTCCGTGCTAATGGGGGCTAGGAGCGATTGTCTATGATGGTTAATAGATAGCAGCTTCCTGTTGGAAGCATTAAAGTTAACGAGCCATTTCTTACCCCAGTCCACCACGGATTGGAGGTCCCTCTCAAGCTCGGTAGCGAGGTTCGCTTTGTCAATCTCAGCTGATTTTTGGTTGAGGCGAGAGTAAACGGTGGTGTCTTCAGCGTACATGACTACTTGGGATCTTATTACATCGGGGAAATCGTTAATGTTGATTAGAAAAAAAAGACAGGGTGTATAAAAGCAAAAGATGGCACACTAATACTAGAAAAGAAAAAAGTACTTCAAAGATGGCACGAGTATATCGGAGATCTCTTCCACGACAGGAGAGAACAAACAAAAATGCACAAAACTATGGATGGACCAGAAGCATTAAAAACCGAAGTGGAATCGGAAATGGCCAAATTGACGAGAAACAAAGCAGTAGGACCAGATAGAATTATAATAAAGATGTTGATGTCCCTAGAAGAATTTGGCTTCGATAGACTATCAGAAATAATGAACAAAATTTACAACAGCGGCAGTATACCGAAAGACCTAAGTAAATCAATCTTCATAACGCTACCTAAGAAGCCAGGTGCAAAAGAATGTGAGCTCAAATCGAACAATCAGTTTAATGAGCCACATAACAAAAGTCATCATCCGGATTCTGATGAACAGAGCGCGCAGCAGAATCGGCCCAGAGATAGGACAACAACAATATGAGTTCGTTAAATATACCAGAACGAGGAATGCGATATTCATGCTCTGAATGCTATCTGAAGGAGAAATACAAATGCAGAAAGGCGTTAATCTGTGCTTTATTGACTAAGTAAAGGAACTAACAGAGCAAAGGACATGCTCAGCAACAGGTTGTATAAAAGCAAAAGATGCACACTAATACAAGAAAAAGAAAAAAGTACTTCAGAGATGGGACGAGTATATCGGTGATCTCCTCCAAGACAAGAGAGAGCAAACAATGCACGAAAATGGTGGATGGACAAGAAATATTAAAAACCGAAGTGGAATCGGAAATGGCCAAATTGAAGACAAACAAAGCAGCGAGACCAGACGGGATTATAAAAGAGATCTTTATGTCCCTACAAGGCTTTGGCGTAGACAGACTAGCATGAATAATAAACTTCAACAGCGGCAATATGCCGAAGGACATAAGCAGATCAATCTTCATAATACTAAGAAGCCAGATGCAAAAGAATGTGAGCTCCATAGTAGAATCAGTTTAACGAGCCACTTAACGAAACTCATCATCCGGATTTTGATGAAAGGTGCGCGCAGCAGAATCGGCTCAGATATAAGACAAGAGCAATGTGGCGAATCCGTGTAATTTAAGTGTAAAACGGACCCATGCCTTCTTTCTTGGCTCTTGAGTAAACTAGACTATTTTACTCTAGAAAAACATAAACTTATTTCTACATTTTAGGTTCTAGTATAAGCCGGCGCTGTTTATTCTAGTGTAAACCAGAACTATTTCTACAGTTAGAACTAGTATAAACCTATTAATTTCTAAGATGTGTCATTTTCAATAACCTTGTAATAATTTCGAAGTTTAGTTCTCATCTTGGTTGATATAGGTGTCATAATAGTAGTTAGTTATACATGTGTTAGTGTCATCCAGTGGTCATGTGCTCGATTCTTGGACTTGGTAGAGGGAGTACCAAATTCCAACATGAAAATACAATAATTGTTTTCACAGGATATTTCGCAA
The DNA here is from genome assembly GCA_037127315.1 of Ascarosepion bandense. Lineage (NCBI taxonomy): Eukaryota > Metazoa > Mollusca > Cephalopoda > Sepiida > Sepiidae > Ascarosepion > Ascarosepion bandense. The sequence goes on along the minus strand of JBBBDQ010000551.1, from coordinate 756,318 downwards.
TAATCAACGAGATATTCAACATCAGCCTATCTATGGACACCTGATGATGACTAGAAATACTTGGTCGAAACGTCGTGTCTATTATAACAACTATATCAGCCAAGATGAGAACAGAAGTTCGAAATAATTCCAAGATTATTGAAAATTACTCATCTCAGAAATAGGTACAAATTATGCCAAGTGGTACGAACCCACTGACAAACCAGTTGTCAAAATCCATCTGACACTGAATATAAAAGGCTCCAAAAATACGCCACTGAAGACCTTCGGGGCAGTGGCGTAGTGGATATAGTAGTTGGTTATAAATATAGTTCGAAATAATTCCAAGATAAGATAAGTATAAACCACACCTTTTTTACTCTCGTATAAAACGCACCTATGTCTACCTTTTCGACTCTACTGTAAACTGGACATTTTTACACTGGCGTTAACTTAACTTATGTCTACCTTTCTGTAAACCGGATTTGTGTAAACCGGATTTTCTTACTCTAGTGTAAACCGCACCTATGTCTACCTTTTCGATTCCAGTGTAAACTGGAACTTTTATTCCAGTGTAATTCAACCATATGAATATATCAAACCCTTTAGCTAAATACGCTGCTAAGAAGGTCGGTTCACGGAGTAGGGTCAGGAAGTTTTTCCCGTCTGAATCCATCCTGCACATATATAAATCTACCATCCGCCCGTGTGTTGAATACTGCTGCTACATCTGGTCGGGTGCCTCTGCTATTCTCCTAGGGGTTCTTGACAAAATACAACGGAGAATCTGTAATCAAGGCAAAGAAGGAAAGACGGAAATATGTTTCAAAAGAGAAAATGAAAAAGAAAATGTAAGAAATTTGGAAAATAATAAGATAAAAATAAAAAAATAGTGTTATGAATAAAACAAAAAAGAAAGAAAGAAAGAAAGAAAGAAAGAAAGAAAAATGAATAAAATAAGGTTAAAAAAAGAGAAAAAGGAAAGGTAAATGAAAGTCGGTTCTCTGTACAGGGCCCGGAAGTTTTTCCCGTCTGAATCTATCCTGCACATATATAAATCTACCATCCGCCCGTGTATTGAATACTGCTGAAACATCTGGTCGGGTGACCCTGGTATTCACCTCGAGGTTCTTGACAAAATCAAATGGAGAATCTGTAATGTGATCGATCTCGACTTTGCAGATCTGCTGTAGTCACTCTCTCACCGGCGTAATGTGGCTTCCCTGTGTCTCTTCTACAAATACTTTTACGGCTTCTTCTCTAATAAACTTACCTCACTGTTGACGCCATGTATGAATTTACTCGATCTACTTGACTAGCAACTAGGTTCCACCCTTTTACAGTAAAACCAATAAAATGTAACCTCAACTTCTGCTTCAATTGCTTCTTTTCTCACACATCCCGCCTGTGGAATTCCCTTCTCTATACTTACTTCCCTGGCAGCTACTATCTCCAATAATTTAAATGTATGGTTAATAGTCATCTCCTATCTCACTGACTTGCATCTTTTCTATCATGCTCTTTTCTTTATCCACTCCACTTCTATCACACCAGTATTCTTATTCTTCTATTACACTATTCTTGACACTTTCTATAACCCGTCCCTATTTCTCATCACTTTCCTCCTATGTAACCCCCTGCGCACCAGTAGCAGTAAAACTGCCTTGCTTGGGGTAAAATGATTAAAAAGATGTGTCTACCTTGTGTAAAACGAACCATTTTCCTCTACTATAAACATTACCTATGTCTACCGTTTGGATTCTAGCATAAATCGAAACTATATCTACCGTTTGAACTCTAGTCTAAACCGAATTACTGCCTAACTTTTTGATGATTAATTTTTATTTTATGATTTGTAGCTTATACTCGATATTACATAATCCATCAGGCGTTATAATATTGTTAAACCCAGTAATCTAATTAAACAGCATGTTTATAATATAATCCTGAGGAATGTTTTTACATTAATGGGTTGTCAGTAACGCTTGCATTAGCTCTTGGCGACAGGCAAGCATTAACTCCCTTACCTTCAGTTCCCATTATTTTAGATGCTATCGATTCGGTATTGTTCAAAATGCAAAACAGGTGAATTAACTATTAAGTCGGCAGGCATTGACATGAAGGAAAAGTATAGGAAATTTTGCCATCATATGCAGATATATTTATACTTCATTATTACTATTACTTTCCTTCGTCCAGACAGACTTTACTGCATCACCATAAAGCTAAGCAACAGATTATCTTGATATATTTATTTAATTAATCCATCAAGTTATAAAATAATATAAACAACAGAATATGCTCGAGAAATGAACGTGTGATCGAAATTATTGGGACTGATGTTATAGAAAGACAAAAGATACAAAGTTCTATGTTAAACAACACAATAACTTTTACACAGAGACTGACGGCATAGCTATGGGTTCGTCGCTTGGTCCCATTTTATCCAATTTCTGCATGTCCTAGAAAACAAAGTTTTTGATAATTTTAAGAATTGGAACGAAAACAGTGATAACATCAACCCGGAATCCTTTTTTAAATAATTTCACTCCAAGTGAAGCGAGAAATAAACTATTACGAAGAGAGTTACAGGGAGTGAAAGTGAGGGAAAAGATTGAGAATGGCGAGGATTGAAGAAAAAATAAAAATGGACGAGATGCAAGAATACAGAAAATGGCGATTGACGTTACATTTAAATTGTCGAAGAGTGTATTTATCAGGCAAGTAAACGGAAGAGAGTTTCTCAGGAGGGAAGGGTGAGAAAAGGAAACTGTTAAAAAAAGGGGCGGTTGCATTTAACTATTTAAACAGTAAGAGTGTAGATGCCAATCTAGATATCATGCCTAAATTCATCTTCTCGAGGTACCAAGGGAAAAAAGTTCGTCAGAGCAGTTGCCATGAAAATATTTATAGAAAAGACAGGGGGAAGCCACATCACGTCGATGAGAAACTGACTAAAGTCGAGATACCAAGTTATAATTGATTACATTGCAGATCCTTTTTTGGATTTTCTCAAGAATAATAGAAGCACCAGACCATAGCAATGTTCAATGCACAGACAAAAATAGATTTGTTAAGATGTACTGTGACGATATAAACATTCATGATGTGGATAAATGAACGTCAATCAATTTAAATAACACGAGGTATGGATTAGATATAACAAATTTAATTCAGAAGATAAAGAAATTCAAAATAGAGTAGTTTGCGCTTGAGGTTGTTTCTCCCAACACCGCAAACTGCTACAAAACCGATACTCGTGCCGTGTTTTAAATAGCCTTATCAGATTGAGACCTTCATACAAATGCCATAAATGGCGCGAAACTTGCTCGTAAATATCTAATCTTTCTGCTTCATACAACCACTGTAACCTTGTTTAAGAGGTCACAAATAAAAACAGGAACACGGGATTAGTGTAAACAATTGTATTAACAAAATAACGGGTAAAGGTACAATATGCCAGCTTGTTCGTCTAGCTGAAGAGCAAGCAGTGTTGGATATCAAAGTCTCTGTTCGGTAAGTCACTCTACGGGTGTCTGACTCATATCAGACTGGTGCTCTCCGGGTAACTACTAGTCACATGGTATTTATGCAGGTTGAGTTAGTCCATTACTATGTTAATGGATAGGTCCGTCACAAATCAATAGTGAAAAAAGATAAGGAATTCTAACACAGATACTGTACTAATATTTATTGAACATAGAATAGGTTGTCTCAGTGGAAGTTTTGCACAACACCGCCAATTGCTACAAAGCAAAAACAACAGCCTGAAAAGTTTTGTTCTTGAATAGCCACGTCAGATCGAAACTTTCTTATGGATGTCGTGCATGGTGTTAAATCCGTTCAGAAATATCTAGACTGTCAGCTGTATAAAACAGTTTTGAACAGGTGTAGAGGCTCATCCCTTGTTCCTTGTTTAGGATGTGGTTTCCGGCTTTCTCTTTTCCAATCTTTTCACTTTTCTTATTTTTTTTCAATTAGAGTAGATAGACTAAACGATCGCCCGGTTCACACTCCACCCACGTCTATTGAACAGGTGAAGAGGCTCATCCCTTGTTCCCTGTTTAGGATGTGGTTTCCGGCTTTCTCTTTTCCAATCTTTTCACTCTTACGTAGCCCCCTGCACGTCATTGGCGTTACTGCCTTGCTCGAGGTATTATGATTAAAAAAAAAACAATAGTTAAACATGGCTTGGAGCGATTGAAGCCTAATGAGTCTTGGTGGAGACCAGTCTTCTTTTGAAATGGCGCTACATAATTGCAAACAACTACACCAAATAACAGAAACTGGATCACTTGACGACTTTCAAAACAAACAACCGCTAAAACGAATAACACTTGCAACTCGAAGAGAAAATAATGACGTAATAATGACGTAATCAATAATAATGACGTAATCAATAATAATGACGTAATCAAATAATGACGTAATCAAAAAGTTGTCATTAAACAAAAGGTTAAGAAGGAAACCCTTATCAATATTGGAATGACCAATAAGAGCTGCTGGACTTAAGAAATCTATTTCCATGAACCATTGTTTTTAAAAAGTTTCAATCGACAGTCATACCGTCTCTGTTAGATCAATGAATGCAGGATGTTTCCTTGTAAGGAAACGGTTATATGATCATTACTATACAAGAAGGACAACATTCCCTTGCGCATTAAAAACACTGGAAAAGCGTAAATAAAACTTTTCTTTTACCTTTGAAATACACATTAAGTAGCAGGGTAGCCTGAACTACCTCGCCTTGACTGGTAATTTGTACAGAATGTCTACTCTCAATTTCACGTTAACATATTTCTGAATAGCATGAAATCAGCTCTTCTCTCTGCTCTCCCTCTTATGCATTAAGTAGCAAGGGCAGCCCAAAATGTGAATTACAAGTGAGAGACTCTTAAATCAAGCAGGTACAGAAAGTTAAATACCTAGGAAGTGTTCTAACAGAAGACGGAAAGTGCGACACTGAGATCCGAAGGCGAATTGACATGGCGAAATAAGCATTCCAGAAGTTGAGTAAAGTATTAAGAAACAGGACAATTTTACTAGAAACAAAGAGGAGAGTACTGGATTGCTATGTGATGTCGGTTCTTCAATATGGCAGTGAATGCTGGACAATATAATCAAAGATGAAGGAAAAACTTGAAGCAACCGAAATGTTGGTTGTACAGAAGCATATTCGATATAAAGTGGGGGATCAATTCCATATTACAATCAGCATATAAACTGACCCCTCACTTTGTGGTCACAGTAGTTTCTATACATTTATATTCCTGAGATCCAAAAGCATAAGGATGCATTCCAGAAGTTGAGTAAAGTATTAAGAAACAGGACAATTTCACTAGAAACGAAGAGGAGAGTACTGGATTGCTATGTGATGTCGTTTCTTCAATATGGCAGTGAATGTTGGACAATATCTTTGAAGATGAAGGAAAAACTTGAAGCAACTAAAATGTGGTTCTACAGAAGGATGCTGCGGATATCATAGACCGAGCATGTGAGCAATGACGAGGTTTTAGAAACGAAGAAGAAATTAATACTGAGCATCAGGAAGATACAACTAGAGTTCCTGGGACATGCAATGAGAAAGGAGGGCTTGGAGAACCTGATACTAACAGACCAGATAGAGGGGAAAAGAGACAGGGGAAAGCAGCGGATAACATATTTGAAGCACCTGAGCAGGTGGATAACGGAACGGGAGAAAACGTACTAAGAGCCACCAAGGATAGGGAGATGTGGAGAACCATGATTTCCTACGTTCTGAAAGGACACCGCACATAAAAGAAAAAGTCGGGTAGAGTGTGCTTTCTAGTATTGATTTGCAAACAGATTAGACGAAAAGTAACTATAACATTCAAATTAAGAATCTTTGAATAAAATCTTTGGATATCTCTCTCTCTCTCTCTCTCTCTCTCTCTCTTTCTTTTTTTCTTGCTCTCACTCTCTCTCTCACTTTCTCTCTCTTTCTCTTCCTCTTTCCAAAATATACGTTAAATAGAAGAGTAGACTAATCTCTCTAGCCTTGACTGATGACCAACAAAAAAACGAATTTTAGTTTCCCATGTCATTCTCCGGAAAGGTTAAAATGCACCTTGTTATTCCAGCCTCTCTATGGGCTAAATAGTATGGTAGACTCTACTCTTTAGGTTTAGTTAACAAATAGTATTGAAAAATGACAATGCTCACTTTCATTTCAAATTCTTGAGAAAGCATGAATCTATCCCGTCTTCCTCTCTTCCCAACAATATTTTAACTCGCAGAGTAGACTATACTCCTCATAGTCTTGGTTTAAAACAGGTTTAGAAGGACACCTCTTAAATCTAGTCAATGGAAAAAGTAACTAGTTACTCCTCAGCTATCTTTTGCACATGGTAATTTACAGTTATTAAAGAAATACGAATGTGACGAGAGCCATAATCGCACACGTTCTGACGGGATGTCATTATATATTACGGAGAACACAACAGGATACCATTGGAGTCTTATGCGAGATAAATCATGTAAACTCACAAATAATAAAGAGAAGAAGCTGTGGAGAGCTATAATCGCCTATGTCCTGAGAGGGTATAGCATTAAAAAGAAATATGGAGAAAGCAGAGAGAAGCCATTCCAGTCTTGTCCCAAAGAAGCCATGGTAACTGACAGAGATCAATTCCAACCACTTTCTCATCGGCGGGATGTGGCTTCTTTCTGTCTCTTCTATAAATATTTTCATGGCTTCTGCTCTGACGAACTTCGGTCACTGGGTGCCCCCTCCACAAGAATTTACTCAGGCAACCAGACTGGCAACAAGGTCCCACGCATTTACAGATCAACTAAATGCAGGCGACAATTCTACTCCATCATGTTCTTTTCTCGCGCTTCCCGCCTGTGGAACTCCCTTCCATATACTTGATTTCCTGACAGCTACAACCTCCAGGAATTTAAATGCAAAGTCAATTCCCATCTCTTAACTCCAACCCTTTCTACATCACCCTGTGAATCTTGTTCTTTTCCTTTTTTTCTTCATTCGTAACTGTTTTCACTCCTGTGTTCACATCCTTCTCTTTCCCTTTCTCTTTCACCCACTGTAACTGGTTCGTCTTTGTCTTCATTTTCCTCCTGTCTAAAACATTAACTCTTATAGAGGGGAAAAGAGACAAGGAAAAGCAGCGGATAACATATTTGAAGCACCTGAGCAGGTGGATAATGGAACGGGGGTTGCGTGGTATAACAGGAGAAAACGTACTAAGAGCCACCAAGGATAGGGAGATGTGGAGAGCCATGATTGCCTACGTCCTGAAAGTGTCTCTTTTCCCCTCTATCTTGTCTGTTAGTATCAGGTTCTCCAAGCCCTCCTTTCTCATTGCATGTCCCAGGAACTCTAGTTGTATCTTCCTGATGCTCAGTATTAATTTCTTCTTCGTTTCTAAAACCTCGTCATTGCTCACATGCTCGGTCTATGATATCCGCAGCATCCTTCTGTAGAACCACATTTTAGTTGCTTCAAGTTTTTCCTTCATCTTCAAAGATATTGTCCAACATTCACTGCCATATTGAAGAAACGACATCACATAGCAATCCAGTACTCTCCTCTTTGTTTCTAGTGAAATTGTCCTGTTTCTTAATACTTTACTCAACTTCTGGAATGCATCCTTATGCTTTTGGATCTCAGGAATATAAATGTATAGAAACTACTGTGACCACAAAGTGAGGGGTCAGTTTATATGCTGATTGTAATATGGAATTGATCCCCCAATTTATATCGAATATACTTCTGTACAACCACATTTCGGTTGCTTCAAGTTTTTCCTTCATCTTTGATTATATTGTCCAGCATTCATAAGTGGCGGTACCGTCTTGCTCGGAGTGAAATGATTAAAAAAAGAAAAGACAATACAAAATGGAATTAAAAATTACGGATAGGGCAGTTGGAAAGCACTCCATTCTTTTTCCAATGAAGTCATGGCAATTATCAGATAATAAAGAATAGTAATATGTGAACAGACATAATCGCCCACATCCGGAAGGGGCCGTGACATTAAAGTTACGGATAAGGCAAGAGGAGATCACTATTCTCTTTTTCCCAATAAGCCATGGCAATTCACCGATAATAAAGTGAATTCCTGAATTCACCGATAATAAAGAAAGCGAATTCCTGAAAACAACACGTCAGCAAATCTATTAAAATCAAGTTCTCCAGCTAATTTTGAAGCGTCGACATATTCTATAACGTTCAGACAAAAGATTAATCTAAGATATTGATTGCTGACAAACAATGTTTTAAATCGATATATTGAACCTCAATCCAGTCTTATGTGTCCTTGGAAAAAAAAGATTTCTTTCGGGACATTCACTTTTTTTTTTTTTTTTTTTTTTTGGTTCAGAGATTTTTATGTTTCCTTGCTAAATGTCACAACGTATTCCTAGTTCAATGCATCATTGCACAAATAAAATCGCGCCAAAGTCTCTGTAAGTTTATTTTAAGATTCATATAAGTTTTAATTTAAAATTATTTTGCATTGGATTAAAAATAAATATTTCTTTTCTTTCTTCCTTTCTTTTTTCTTTTTTCTTTCCGATCTATTTTTGTTCTCATTTCCATTTTCACGTTAACATACTTTTTATTTCTTTTTGTTTCTCTTCTTTCTTTCATTCTTCTTTCTTTCTTTCTTTTTTCTTTTTTCTTTCCGATCTATTTTTTTTTTTTTTTTTAATCATATCACCCCAAGCAAGGCGGTAACGCCACTGATGCGCAGGGGGCTATGTAAGGGTAAAAAGAATGGAAAAGAGAAAGCCGGAAACCACATCCTAAACAGGAAACAAGGGATGAGCCTCTTCACCTGTTCAATAGATGTGGGTGGAGTGTGAACCGGGCGATAGTTTAGTCTATCTACTCCAATTGAAAAAAAAAATAATAAAGGAAAAGAGTGAAAAGATTGGAAAAGAGAAAACCGGAAACCGCATCCTAAACAGGAAACAAGGGATGAGCCTCTTCACCCGTTCAATAGATGTGGGTGGAGTGTGAAACGGGCGATAGTTTAGTCTATCTACTCCAATTTTGTTCTTATTTCTATTTTCACGTTAACATACTTTTTATTTATTTTTGTTTCTCTTCTTTCTTTCTTTCTTCCTTTTTCTTTCTTTCTTTCTTTCTTTCTTACTTTCCTTCTTTCTTTTTTCTTTCCGATCTATTTTTGTTCTCATTTCTATTTTCACGTTAACATACCTTTTATTTATTTTTGTTTCTCTTCTTTCTTTCTTTCTTTCATCCTTTTTTCTTTCTTTCTTTCTTTTTTCTTTCCGATGTTTTTTGTTCTCATTTCTATTTTCACGTTAACATACTTTTTATTTCTTTTTGTTTCTCTTCTTTCTTTCTTTCTTTCTTTCTTTTTACTTTCTTTCTTTCTTTTTACTTTTTCTTTCTTTCTTTCTTTCTTTCTTTCTTTCTTTCTGTTTTCTTTCTTTTTTTCTCATTTTTATATTTTATTTTCCTCTTACTTCCACTTTATTTCCTTGTGTTATTTAATTCCCCTCACTACATTTCCTAAGTGTCTTCCTCTGTTTTCATTTTAAGCAAGAGGCAGGATATTAATTTAGATCAAAGCACAAAGCAATTCAGAGTATCGATTGTTTCAAAGATGCTTTATCAAAATCTATTTTCTTCTTTTCTAAAAAAAATACATAAAGGATGAGAAACGTATTTGGTTGTTGATATGACTTTTCATTGTTTCTAATTATAGTTCTTATGTTTAGCTTAGTTTGGTAAAATATCAAAAATTCGATGCATCCAATGAGAATCAAGCTCACATTAACACTAAATTTATCTCTATTTAAATAGATATGTCTAAACGTAAAATCAAAATCTGGTTCATATTTTTATAATGCCATTTCAAATGCATTATTTGAAGAAAAATATTCACTAATTAAGTTTTAAATCCTTAAAAAGTTAGTTTCATTCAGTTATAAAAAAGTTATGTTTTTCTAGTGCTGATTTTCAGTGTTGATGTGCCCCAGTATTGAGGTGTCCCTGTGTTGATGTGGCACGGTGTTGAGGTGTCCCGGTGTTGATGTAAACCGGTGTTGAGGTGTCACGGTCTTGATGTGTCCCGGTGTTGATGTGTCCCGGTCGTGATGTGCCCCAGTGTTGAGGTGTCCCTGTGTTGATGTGTCACAGCGTTGAGGTGTCCCGGTGTTGATGTAAACCGGTGTTGAGGTGTCACGGTCTTGATGTGTCCCGGTGTTGATGTGTCCCGGTCGTGATGTGTCCCGGTGTTGAGGTGTCCCGGCGTTGATGTGTCACGGTGTTGATGGGTGACGGTTTTGATGTGTCCGGGTGTTGAGGTGTTCTGGTGTTGAGGTGTCCATGTGTTGATGTGTGACGGCGTTGAGGTGTCAAGGTGTTGATGGGTGACGGTTTTGATGTGTCCGGGTGTTGAGGTGTTCTGGTGTTGAGGTGTCCATGTGTTGATGTGTCACGGCGTTGAGGTGTCATGGTGTTGATGGGTGACGGTTTTGATGTGTCCGGTTGTTGAGGTGTTCTGGTGCTGAGGTGTCCATGTGTCACGGTGTTGAGGTGTCCCTGTTTTGATGCGTCCCGGTGTTGAGATGTCACGGTATTGAAGTGTCCCGGTGTTGAGGTGTCACAGTGTTGGGGTGTCCCAGTGTTTATGTGTCCCAGTGTTGATGCATCTCAGTGTTGATGTGTCCCGGTGTTGAGATGTTGCGGTGTTGTGTTGTCCGGTGTTGTGGTGTCTGGTGTTGTGGTGTCCCTGTGTCAGGATGTTGATGTGTTCCGTCGCTCAGTCAGCAGTGTTGACATGGCGTTGTGGAATTGTCCCTTCTCGACTTTTGGTCGCCTTCAAAAAAGAGTTTTCCAAAACAGACACCAAAACCATAGTGTAAAAGACAGTAGTGATTCCAACTCGCCAGTATGCCTCTGAGATCTGGACAACTTATCGACGACATCTGAAATTCCTAGAAAGTTTTAATTAACGTTTTCTTTGACGTATATTGAACGTCAGTCTAATGAAACACACTAAAATAAACGGCATTAAGACAATTGGGATAAAAAATCAATTTCGATGGAATGGAAATCTGATGTGTATGGAAAAGATGAAAGGAAATTTTTACCCCTAACTTAAAGAAGGAAAAACGGAAAAGAGTAGATCAAAAGAAAATCAAAGACATTCCAAAAGAAAACAAAACCAAATGTAAGGCTGGCATCAATACTTGGGAATCAATGTTTTGATCTCAATCTTTGAAGACAGATCATCTTTTATGATGTCAATGTAAATGACAGGAATCTCTGAAGATCCATTGTTAGAGACGGAACCACAATCTTCGAATCCAAACAATCAAACTAGAAAAGAAAAAGATGAAGTCGAAATGTAAGGTCTGGTCCACGATCCAGAACAGCCTCTCTTCAATGTGGAAGCATTTTTCAGGCAAAAATAGGTGTCATTAGTCATTTTCACTACCCCAACTGACTAAGGCAAACAGAACAAGTCTATCATTCTCAAGCTCGAGGCGTATGTCAAGATAGAATACGCCATGGAAAGGCGAACATTATTTTCCCAAAATCATTATCAGTGCATCTCATATATATATATATATATATATATATATATATATATAACTTCTACTTGTGGTCTTCAGTGAACCTGACTTACAGGGAAAGTAGGCATGCTGAGAGTACAACCATTCGCCATGAAAATTCGGGGTTTTCGTGAAATGACAATGACACTTTAATGCATTGATTGTTCTTGCCCCAGATTATTAATCTCTAATCAAATGATTTTCCCTTCCAATTTTTAATATTAGAGTATTTATTGTTTTATATATAAAGAATTGAAAATCCAGTAATCAGGATATTTCATAATGCATAATGGCTACTGGTGCAAAAAATGAAATCAGCGACCGGGTTTCAAATGCCGACTTAGTTTTCCGCGGTCATTTTCGTACTAATAACCTTGCGAAAAACATAAATTCTCAAGAGTAAAAGATAACTCAGCGTTAGGGGAACTGACAATGTTGGAGAAAAAAACAACGGAAAACCATTCCATTTGTTTCCAAAGACGTTATAGTAATTCAAAAATAATAAATAAAAGAAATACGTGTAGAAGCAAGATCCCCTATGTCATGAAGAGATATGGAAATTTGAAAAAGAGAGTTCTCAAACTACTAAGTAGTGTAAAAAGACAGAAGGCGATTATCTCACTTTCGTTGGAGATAATCATAAGGGTCACGTGACAGACCGCTTAGTGACTTTATTCCATATAGTGACTCAAAGTGGTAGTCAATTTCAGTTTGCATACAGTAGCTAAACATAGATGTTGTTTTCATTAGAATGACCTTGAATAACACTAAATCTTAGCCTCCAACCCATGCTGACCAGCAGTTTGAAAATCAATGGTGACCTTTCACCTTTGGGATTATATATTTCCCATAAAAAAAAAGAAAAAGGTGAAATACAAAAAGTGAGAAAAAATTTTCCAATAGCTCTCTCTCTTAGTACATTTAACGCAAATTTAACGACCAAAACGAACACAATTAGCCGTGTTTCTATTTATTGACACCGATGTATTCATACAATTTCTTTCTGAGGAAATGATTGATTGGTGCTTCGCAACTCTGATAGGCGATTTAAGGAAAATATAATAGGACAAAAAAGTCGCTGACGGCCACGCTGTTGAGGCTGAGAGTGTGATACAAAGATGTTTGATGTTTGTTGACCAACAGTTAGGTTGGAATGTTAGTAAAAAGATAGGAGGGTCATTTCGCTGAATCGTTACAGTTGCGCCAAAGTGACAAGATCCTACGGTAACAGTCAGATTAGTCAAAGATCGATACTGATTTATTGGGTCATTGAGGCGTTGTTATCCTTGATGATTACATATTGACTTATGGCCGTGGTAGACGACAGAAAACATAATGGAGAGAAAGAAGAATTATTAAAACTGGCACAGGGGTGACATGGATACAATGTTATTGATTTTCTGGATAGTTTGTCTTTGGTATTAAAGGAGGAATCTACAGGAATTCTGAAGCAACTAAACAAAAGATATAAACACTGTTGGATTTTTGGGGTACCTATGTATACTAGTGAGCCAGAAATAGACTGACTCATTTTATAGTTCACCAACAGAAGGATTAACCAATCAGAAAGCTCAAAATCTTCAATGCGACGTGTATAAAAGGCGGCCATATTTTCCCGAGTATTCGCGATCTAATCCGATTCAGTAGAGTGTCTGACTCGTGAGTGTTAATCTTTGACGTTGTTTCATTGAACAAATTACGTTCTGCGCTGTATTCTATATCCATAAACTATTGTGGACATGGTCAACCAACGAGTCACAACAGGCAGTTTTTCTTTAAAATTTTGCATGATATAATTTTACGCATGGTTCTATCAAGCCACATTGGGCATTTATCTTTCCTTTACTAATTGTAATTATGATGATTCGAGTCATATTCCAATATTTCTTTTGTTAGAGAATATATAAATTGACAGTAGAAATCAAACGATATGCACATCGCGGTAGGGAAAAAATACTAGGTTGACGAAGAAGTTCTGACTCACTTAGAAAGCGGAAAAAGAAACAAATCATCTCTGTCTTGTGGAATTTCCAAGGAGTACTGGATTTCTAGCGAGTTCTAGGTAGTCGTGCAATCAACGCTAAACTCTACATCCAGGAGCTGGACTACGTGTACGACAAACTAAGGAAAGAGTATTCAGCAACACTGTTATTTTGCGCTCCTGAGAGGATTGATCTCTTCCTATACATAAATTCTCTTTCGTTGGAGAAAGATTCTCTTCCTATACATAAATTACCTATGTGACTTCTAGAGAGCAGTCAAAGACCAGTTGACAGCCCTAGCACTGCCAACTCTTTGCCTCTGGGTGAAGGGTATTAACCCAATCGAGGCTCCGCCGAAGGGTAGAGTCTCGTCTGGGGTAAATTAGACAGGAATTTTTGGCAGGGCTATATCGCCCGGATAACCCACATTAAAAAGGTCTTGTGCCATATTTTGTCTTAAGTGGAAAGGCCAACAAATACTGCATTAATGGAGCAGTTACGAGCAGTCAAGTACAGTAGTTAACAAGAGCAGTTAACGACAGCTACTAGCCAGGCAGCGTAATAATACCTTCGGACTTACTTATTTCTATATTACTTATTATTAATTCTTTCTTTGAATATCTTGTTTCTTGTTATATTAATACACTGTTTAGAACCTACTTTCTTGTTCTGTGTTTTACTTCTGGCACAAACCGATCCCTACTACTTTGCGGCGAAGTTACACCACAATTCCGCAACAAATTGGCGACGTAGATCCACAAGAAAAACAACACGAGATGGCTAAGTAGAAGTCCAAACAAATGGACAGCGTTGAGATTCTTCCACATCACCATTCAGTCCCATTACTGCTCCGAGTGATGTAGCCTATTTTTTCTGGAACTTGAACACTACTTATACATTTGGTTGGCTAGAAAGTCATGACTTACGTAAGAAAAGGAAAGAAAATAACTTTCAATCATTTGTCTGGTGGAATATCCAAGGTTTACTGCATTTTGAGTTTCCTCCACACGGTCGAACCATTACCGTTAAAGTATATCGCCAGCAAATAGACCGTGTGTACAATAAACTAAAAAATAAAGGGGGTATCCTGTTTAAATCAGTCGAGGCCAGTCTTTGTTTCTGCAAGAAAATGTGATGCCAGGTTGACTAAGAAAAACGTAAAATGATTGACAATGTTGAGATCTTCGGCTTCACCAGGTCTACTGCTGATATGCTAACGACCATCACCAAGTATATATACCAGGCTATCGACAAGAATGGTGAAGCCCAAAGTGTCGCCCTGGATATCTCTAAAGCATTCGACAGCGTATGGCATGCGGCCTTCTAGGGAAACTGCGAAGCTACGGCATTACTGGACTTTTGTTAGACTTAATCCAGTCATTCCTCTCCAACCGCACACCGAAGGTGGTTTTAAACGGACATGCCTCCCAGAACTACCCTACAAGTATGAATGGATTTTATTGAAAATTAGTATACACAATGTTTGCAATTTTTATTTAATCTGACATGTCTGAAAGAAAATTGGCTGCCTTATTACTCAAATGTTTAGCGTCAAGGTTGTTGTTTTTCGGTGGTTTTATTGACAAAATGCAAAGAATCTGTAACGTGATTGATACCGACTTAGCTAAAAGCCTGCAGTCACTCTCCCACCGGCGTGACGTGGCTTCCCTGTGCCTCTTCTATAAATACTTTCATGGATTCTGCTCTGATGAACTTAAATCACTGGTGCCCCCTAGGTGTGAGTTTGCACGAGATACTTGATTGGCAACTAGGTCCCACCCTCCCATTCTCTCCAACTCTCCCCGTATGTACATCCTAACTCGTCTATCGCCCTGTGTACCCCCCTGCGCTATTGTGGCAGTGGAATGCCTTGCTTGGGGTGACATGATTAAAAAAAAAAGATTCACATTTCAGTCCTCATGCTAGTGGCTCTGACCTATTCCACACCGAGGCACACTTCCTCTGCGACCAGAGATTTGGTTTTGATGAAGCGAAAAAAGCTTGTTTAATCTTTTTTTTTTAATTTTTTATTCAAAGAAAGTGAACTAATATCTTGGACAGATTCGGACGCTCGATGATCGCTGGCAGAAGAACCTCAAGAATGGTCGTCTTTATTTTGAAGAATAAATGTTAGTATTACACCATGAATTTTTTTTTGTTTCTTTACGCTTCCTAAGTGTGTCAGAACTTCTTAGTAATATAACAGTATTTATATTAAAGAATATCATGCTTCTTTATAAAATATAGAGATATATCATATTTTTCGATACACATATGTTGTTAAATTGTTTAACTTTTTCTATACACAACCTCGGAGATGCAGTGTTTATACATCTAAACAATATTGACAATAAAATTATTTATTTTCTTCGGAAATACTAATATTAATAATTATGAATTACGTCACTTAGAATTCGTCTTTCTACATTTTAATATAGAATAAGAATAATACTGATTTTAATTTAACTCTTTTCTACTTTAAATTTGCTCTTGATAAAGTAAAAAAATAGTATAAGATTTAATTCCGATGAATATCGAATGAAATTAAATTCAAATATGCACGTGACGATTGCGTAACGCATGAAACTTAGAATCGTGTCACAGACGTAGAATAATATGCATATATATATATATATATATATCAGGTATCAGTTTCATTTGAGGACAGAGGCCCGATATTCCCCCGAAGCTCTGAGCTTCCTCAAAGCTATATGCCATAAAGTATTGATTAGTGTGTGTGTTATCGGTTCGGAATGAGAATCTATAGAGCCGAATTCAAATATCAGTTGCATTTGTTTTATTCACTTACGTGCAAATATTCTTGGGAAAGATAAGAATCCAACTCTTCTCCTTCCAGCTATGGGTTAAAGAGCAGGACATATTGACTTAGAGAGTCTCGGTTGACAGCCAGTCTACCGCTGAAAGAAATGGCAACCTATTGCGGGCAAACCTTCTGCATAGCCACACATAGATCGAAAGAGACATGATCAGCCAAGCTTGTTTCAATTATAGCACAACGGATTAACTAATTTGAGGCTTGATGTGGTTGCGTGTAGCCTTTCATGCACGAATATTTCTTTGGAATTAAATGAGTTCCAAGAATTTAAATATAAGGTCCATAATCATTTCCTATCCCTCTGACTCTCATCCTTTCTCTCATGCTCTTTTCTCCGTCTACTCCACTCTCATCACACCTCTCTTACTCACTTCCTGACACCCCCAATAATTTGTCTCTCTTTCTCATCATTTTCTTTCTATGTAACCCCGCGCACATCAGTGGCAGTAAAACTGCCTTGCTTGGCGGGAAATGATTTTAAAAAAGTAACATTTATATGTGGACACCTACACTCCTGATCAAATATTTAAGACCACTTAAAAATCTTTAAAAAGAATTTTTTTTTTTACAGATAGATTTTAAACTCCTCCCACTTAAGGTTACCAATACTACAATCTAAAAGGTTATGGAAACAAAAAGCTACATTCCAAACATTTTATTTAGAAATTTACATTTTTATAAAATGAGGCGATTTATACATGATCAAAATTATAAGACCAGAGACAAAAATTCTACGAAATTGTACAAAAAGTGTATGAAACTATTCAACAACCAAATTTAATAATGTAGTGTACCTCCACTGCTTTTGATGACTTCAAAAATTCTGTCGGGCATGCTAGAAATAAGCGTTTCCATTAAGGTGCGGGGATGTTGCTCCAGCTTCTGAAGATGGCTTTACAAAGTTCATTTTTTGTTGAATATTGTTTACCATTTCGATAAACATCTCATACCATCCATCTCCAAACATTTTCAATTGGGTTCAAGTCCGGTGAGCATGCAGGATGTCCCATTTTCTTGTAGAAAGGTCAAGGTCCGTCTTGCAGCATGGATTGCAGCATTATCCTCCTGGAATAACCATCCATCCTCACACAAACGATGGCCCAACGTCATCAAAGATGCTTTTTGTAGCATGTTAACACAACCAACCGCTCTCTGACGACCCTGCATCACCTGGAGCTCCATCGTCCCTCTGTGAGAAAAGGCACCCCATACCATTAGGGACCCTCCACCACTATGACGTGCAGAGAAAATTTCAGGAGTCATGTTTTTGTTATACCAATATCGTTGGAAGCCATCAGGACCATCGAGATTGAATTTTTCTCATCAGAAAATAGGACTTTCTTCCACTTCTCAACGTCCCATGTTTGGTATTCACGACCAAACTTTAAGCGGTCCAACTTGTGACGTGGAAGCAGCCGAGGAATTTGTTTACGCTTTTTATTTACCATGCCTTTTTGTCTTAAGTGTCGTCTGATGGTTACGGGACTGCAATCAGCATCTGTGACTGCTTTAATTTGACTAGAAGAAAGTCCCCCGTCTTTCATAACAACCCGTCTTATTCTCCTACTCAATGCAGGAGAAATATTTGGGGGCCTACTAGAGGATTTTGCTTTTCTATAATTCTCACTGTTCTTTAGAAAGTGGCAAATCGCAGTTTTACTGCGATTTACCTTAGCTGCGATCGCCCGCTGTGACAAATCTTGCTTATGGAATTCTAGAATTCGAGAACGCTCAACTTTGGTAAGTTTTCTTGCTTTAGGCATGGTAACACCTTTACGCAGTGATTGCTAATCTCTAACTGAACTAAAAACATTGGAATTGCCATAAATCTAACAATTTATACCCCTGGTCTTATAATTTTGATCATGTGTAAATCGCCTCATTTTATAAAAATGTAAATTTCTAAATAAAATGTTTGGAATGTAGCTTTTTGTTTCCATAACCTTTTAGATTGTAGTATTGGTAAACTTAAGTGGGAGGAGTTTAAAATCTATCTGTAAAAAAAATTACTTTTTAAAGATTTTTAAGTGGTCTTAAATTTTTGATCAGGAGTGTATATTTGAAATAACATAGATATTTCGACTGCATGTAATAGACACCGTTTAAAATAATAGTGAGGCGTATGTTTCATACATAGGTAGCTGATCTTTCTGAATGCGAACTTGATATATTCCTTTCTATTTACTTGCTTTCCCGACAGCTATAATCTCCAAGAATTTAAATGTAAAGTCAATAGTCATCTCCTATCTCACTAACCTGCATCCTCTCTCTCATGCACCTTTCTGCGTCCACTCCACTCTCATCAGTATTCTCATCCTTCTCTTACCCACTTCCTAACACCCTCTATAAACTGTCACTCTTTCTCATAACTTTCCTCCTATGTAACCCCCCTGCAAAAAATGTCGGCAATAAAATGCCTTGCTTGGGGCGATATGATTATTAAAAAGATATCTGGCAATTTGGTAAGGCGTTCATACTGTTCTTGAAAGTCATCATTATTTTATCCACCATGCAAATGGTACATGTTCTTAGATGTTGCTAACGCCTCAAAATTAAAATCGATTTATAATCTGAGCGACACCCCCTCTGCCTTTCATCAGTATAACTGATGCTAACCCCTAGGAAAATAGTTCGTTATAGCTTCTCCGGCTCATGTTCTCAGCTGACATGAATTGGATAGACTATACTAAATCCATTGACTGATTACTGTAAAAAAAGTTGGTTCACTGCGTCACGCGAGAAAATTTTTCTCTTCGGAATCAATCCTAAATATCTACTATTCGTCCAATTCGAGCTGGCTAGACGTGGCCGTAAATCCTATGCTAACAGTTATTTTTCTCATATTTATCGCTGATGAAACTTCCTTCAGGCACCATGATTTTCAGCCAACTTTAGTTTCCAAAAATTGAAATGGAATGTCAATCGATATATACTCTTCTCTTTATTACTCTTTTCTCTCCCCACTCATTATTAATGCTTCTGTTCCTAATTCTTCTACACTCCGTGACCTTTTGCGTCTTACTGCATGGCTTTGAGTGAAATTGATTTAAAAAATAATTCTTATTTTCCTTGTTATTTTGGTTGTGTTCTGCTTTGTGTTTTCGAAATCCTATGTTTTAAAAATGTTGTGCAACTTAAATATACTTTATTTTCAAATGATGTTTTGTGTCTCGGCTTCCAGCGTCTTTCTCTGACTGCTATATATTTTAATGTGTTAGATTTTTATTTTACTGTAATTTAGCATATTATGTTAGCTTGTAGGCAAATACTATTTAGCTGGCATTCGTATTTCTTTGTTCTGGATTTGCACTTGGAATTGTATTTTTTCTATTTTACTTAATTTACGTTTTAAAGTAAGTTTTCGATGAAAGCATAGGTAAGATTTAGAGTTTTTCTGATGAATATTTAAAAAATATTGTTTGATTCTGGGAAGTGTTTGTCGATACAATTAAAGAATGTTTGTTGGATATTTTTATTGTACGATGAGTTGAACAGTGCATTCACTATTTTTCTATCACTCTATTTATATTGCGTGATTAACGCCAGCTTGTCTGACATGAAAATTCTTTTAACGCCCTGTTAGTGGTGTTGTATTAAATACTACAAAAGTAAAAAGCGCAAGCCTCCTTTTTCTTTCTTTTTTCCCTCTATTCAACCAGAAATTGTGTCGAAAGAGGTATTTTGTTTTCTCTTCAGATATGCTTCTTATAACTGATTTGAACCACATGTCACACGAAACACCCCATACTATCTCCTGCGGGGAAAAACTCATAAAGCCACTAGAATTTGTACACAGCAGCTTACCATATAAATATTTATCTTTATCTATATATATTTTCAACAGAATTAATTCAATTAACAAAATTATAACCAAAGCAGCTACAACAAAAAGTAACCACGTTACAAATTATACACCCAAACCTATTGGGTATATATTGTACCGTTCGAAATCCAATATATAATTAGCTTGATATTTTCATGAGACTTTATTTAGTTAGCAAAATTGTAACCAAAGCAGCTACAACAAAATGTAACCACGTTACAAAATATACACCCAAACGTATTGTGTATATATTGTACCTTTCGAAATCCAATATATAGTTAACTTGTAATTCTTCTATATGCTGCGGCACTTCATGACGTGGGTGGTCATTTCTCTCCACAACTTCTTATCGTTTAGGGCGCACTGGTCATGTTAATAAAACTGTCTTGCCAGATTATGTTCTCTCTCTCACCCTTCATCTCTCTCTCTCTTTCTCTCTCTCTATCTCTCTCTCTCTCTCTCTCTCCCAACCACATGTGGGCTCTATAGAATTTGAATAAATATAAAATGTGTTTGAGTCGGCATCTTCAGTAGACACTGGCTAGCCATCTTAGTTGAAGAGCCTTTAGAAACGTTTGTCTTTTGTCAAACCTTCGGTATTCCATTCACACAAGCATGTGCGTTAGATGGTCTACTACATTTGCTTCAATTTTTGGCTTAGATACCTCCCGTGTGTTTCAAATTCTTTAATTCTTTCTTCCTAGTTTTACATCCAAGAAATTTGTCCATCTCTTTCTGATTCTCGGCATGTCTCATTTTTTCCCATATTATTTATTTACTGCTTAATCTCTCTACCAATGGAATTCTCAGTATCCTTCTGTAGGATCACATTTCTGTTGCTTCAAAGTTCTCTTCATCTCTTATAAAACTGCCCAGAAGTAATTGACATACAGTGGATGCTGTGTTGCTACTTCAGTCAGTTAAGTGCCATGCGCGATACACGCTTGGGCGATCATGTCTCGAAAGAGACATGACTGACTGGGCAGAAGATTATCCCGCAGTAGTTTACCATTGCTTTCTGCGATAGACTGGTTGCCGAACAAGGCTATAGAACCCAATCTTTCCTGCTATTTATCCCATAACTGGAAGGAAGAGATGGATTAATACCTTTCTCAGGGGTATTTGCGCGTAAGTGAATACAATGGATTCAACTGGAATTCGAACTCGGCTCCCCGGTTTCTCGTTCCGAGCCGATATCTACTGTACCACACGCACATCCATGTTGCTACTTAAGTTGTTAAAAGAGTAGTTTTGCAATGCTTTCTAATCTTTAAGAACTAATCACTGTTTCTCATTGAAAAAATTAGGTTACCTTCGAAGAAATATCACTTTTGAAACACGAATAATGGAAATGCGAATAGCATTTTCTTTTTCAAACCAGTGCTACACAAAATCTGGTAGACGTACACGTGCTAATACCTGAACCATTGACTTCCGGCGCACTGCTTCCGGAACACAGCTGCCGACAAAGAATGAGAGATGATGATCAAGAAAACTGCGGATTCTTTTTAGAAAAAGAAAAATCAGAGACTGAATTTGATGAAATTGTTTCAAAAGCTTTTCTCTAATTTCCGTCTTTATACCCCAATTAGACCAAATTCTCAGCCATCAGTTTCATTAATGCAAAATACAGAAATGCAATTGATATCTGTTTTCAGTTGCGTGCAGAATTCTCTACAGCTGGACTAAGATGCAGGCGATCCCGTTCCTCCCCAAGTTCCATTTTTTCATGCGATATGAAAAGAGATAATTTCTTTGGAAAGACAGCAGAGTGGTTTCCTGCTGCTTTTTCCAGATTTGAATTCAAGCATTTATGCTAACCTCTACCCAATACTATAATGTCCAATCTAACCAACGTAGAATACTACATTTTGACAGCTTAATATCCGGACAGTCTCATTAGAGATGAAGAGAAAATTGAAGCAACAGAAATGTGATACTACTGATGGATGCTGAGAATTACATGGGTGGAGAGATTAATTCATATAAACAGAACATATTCTTATCTTTGAAACTCTCGTACAATCCTTAACAACGGTTATCGTTTTGATACTAGTGTAAACCTGACGTGCATTATTTTTTTTTCTAGTGTTAAACGAACCTAAGTCTACGTTGCATTCTCGGAACGCAAGGTTTGCCGTTTCTCGTTTTTCGTAAATTAATTTCGCCGTTAGACATTTGAACAAGTATAACTACACATGTATTTCATTATAATGGGGCCTCACATCAGTGAGTGGGGCCGGTGTGCAAGTGAAACCGTTGAGAGGAAGGCCCCGAAACGGTGCACATTCTCTCCTGATGACCCCAATTAAAATATAAATTCAAAAGTACAAAAGTTCAATGAAGTCATATGCCGTAGAGAAGTTCGGTGGACTCGTTATTTGTAAGAGGAGCATTTTATATTCAGATCGCTTTAGGTGAGTGTCAATTACTTTCCAGTAATTTCCTTCTTCAAACTCATGGCTCGTCCGTTGGCTTTCAGGAATAGACTGAATGGCGGTTAGGAACAGACTAGCAGGACACCTGGAAAGACAGGGGACGCTGGGAAAGACCAGATGATCTCACCGGGTCAGCAACCCAGAGTTCATTAAACAAACGCTACAAAGGAAACTAAAAGGAAATGCCCTCAGGATTCACCGAAAGGGAGGGAGGATGATGGATCCAAACAGATTAATCGGCAACGATCCTGGACCGAAAAACAATCTATGAATTTAGAAAAGTGTACGGACTTCCCATGTGTTTGTGGTCGGAAATTCAGGTCCCAAAACGGAGCGAAGATTCACCTTACAAAAGTGGGTTGTGCTTCCCTGAAAATGGTTCAGGAGCAGCGCTCTCTCAACGCAGCTAAGACGTCGGAAAACCAAGGCCAGGATGCATACCACAGTGCTGAGGATATCCAAGCTGTTGAATTAAAGGATGGGACGCAACTCAAACTGCCAAGAATCAAATTTCCACCAGCGTCCGACTCGGAAGCGTGGTGTATGCTAGACAACATCATTAGCAAAACATTACGCAAAGAACTGGGGAGAGAGAATTATCAAGAACATTTAAACAAAAGTAGTAAAATAATCTACAGGGTTTGTAAGGAAGTCTACGGCGTGAAAGAGGAAAATGATAAGCCACCACCCAAAAAGAACAGACGTCAAAGGTTAATGCAGGATTTGAGAAACAAAAAAAGAAATCTGAAACGGCAAATCTGTTTCGCCAAATTTGACGAGAAAGAAGGCTTGCTTAAAATCTGGCAGGTCCTTAAAGAGAAACATAACGCTCTTAGCAGAGAGGAAAATCTAAGGAAGAGACGAGTGAAACGGAGAAAAGGTCAAGAGCGTTTCTTCCAGGAACCTTACAAATATGCAAGGAACATATTTGATAAACCAAGATCAGATGTGCTTAAAATAGAGAAAAGTATTCTAGAGGAGCATTTAAGAGATATGTACTCTGATCCTAAACGACATATTTCTCTAGATCATAACAACAATTTATTTTGGCCAGCCGTTTCTAAAGCGAAGTTCGACATGAAACCACCCACACGTTAAGAAATAAAGCGCATAATCAACAAAAGCAGGAATAAATATACACCTGGCCCTAACGGAATACCATTCCTTCTATACAAAAGATATCCTACACTTCTTAAATGGTTACATACTAACTTAAATTACCATATCAGCCAACAGTGGATGATACCTGATGGGGTGTACATAACCAAAGAAATGAATTCCAAAGACATCAGTCAATTTCGGCCGATTTTGCTTCTTACTGTAGAAGGAAAGATATTTTTCGCAGTTTTGGCATCGTGGTTGACCAAATACCTTCTTGATAACGAGTATATCGATACTTCAGTACAGAAGGTTAGTGTTCCAGGAATAGCTGGTTGCTTAGAGCATGGAAACATGATCTGGTAGGCCATTCAAAAAGCAAAGAGTAAAAGGAAAGATTTGGATGTCATTTGGTTGGACTTAGCTAATGCCTACGGATCAGTCCCTCACCAAATGATACATTTATCATTACAAATGTACCATATTCCTGAGGAAATATCTAAGATGACAGGAACTTATTTTGATGGTTTCCTCATGCGTTTCACTACAAAAGACTTTACGACTAAGTGGAATAGACTTGAGGTTGGAATTGCAATGGGATGTACAGTGTCACCAATACTTTTCGTTCTAGCAATGCAGCTGATTCTCAAAGTGATAAACAACAAGGCTGATGTTGTTGAACTTGGTGGAGAGTGTCAAGTGCCACCAGTGAAGGCGTTCATGGATGACACTACAATCCTCTCATCCAAGGTAAATTCAACTCACAAGATATTAAGTTTGATAGACGACCTAATAAGGTGGTGTAGAATGAAATTTAAACCAAACAAGTCCAGAAGTATTTCTCTTAGGAAATGAAAATTGAATAAAAACATGAATTTTGCAGTAGGTGGTCAAAGAATCCCTACTGTATCAGAAAAAGCAGTGAAAAGTTTAGGTCGGTGGTACGATCAATCGTTAAAAGATACCAACCAAGTAAAAGAAACATCCAGATCATTGCAAGAAGATCTCCATAAGATAGATATTTATCCTCTAAAAGGAAAATACAAGGTATGGTGCTTAGAGCATGTACTCATTCCAATGCTACTATGGCCCCTACTTGTATACGAATTTGGAATGAGTAAAATTGAGTCCATGGAAAGGAAAGTAAACAAATATATCTGAAAATGGTTGGGTTTGCCTCCAGGTTTGTCTGATATTGCATTGTACTGCAGACAAGCAAAGTTAAAGTTACCGTTTAAATCGATTATGGAGGAGTATAATTCCGGACAAATTAGACTTCAAATGATGTTAGATGACTCCAAGGATACAGCAATAACAGTATTAAATCCTACATTAAAAACAGGCAGAAAGTGGAAGGTCAGAGAGACAATAACAAGTGCTAAAGACAATCTAGCTTTCGAAGAAGTCATCGGATATACTCAAGCAGGAAAACAAGGGTTAGGACTAAATGAAAGGCAATGGTGGTCAAAAACATCTGGTAAAGATCGCCGAGACATGGTCATCCAAAATGCAAGGAACAAAGAAGATAATAAAAGACTCGTAAAAGGAGTTCAACAATCCCAACGAGGCCAATGGACAAACTGGGAGGAGGCTCTGCAGAAATCTATTACTTGGAAGAACATTTGGCAGATGGCCCAACTCAGGTTGAGTTTTTTAATACGTTCCAAATATGACCTGCTACCATCTAAGAACAATCTTGTTAAATGGAAGAAAGAGAATGATCCAACTTGTCCCCTGTGCAAGGAAAATCCACAAACATTAGAACATGTTCTTAGTTCCTGTAAAACAGCCCTTGGCAATGGAAGATATATATGGAGGCATAATAGTGTTTTGGATGAGTTGGTCAGAATTATAAAGAAATTTGTTGCAGAGGGAAAAAGGTGTGGCGGTTCTAAGCAAACAAGCAAATATCAAACTCTACCCGGAAAAAATCTCCTTAGTTCTGGTGGCATTTGGGAGGTATTTGCAGACCTTCCTGGTTGGCGTAATGATTACCCCAAAATAATATCAAGTAAAGGTCTGCGACCAGATATTGTTCTTCTATCAAGGGTGAATTACAAAATCATCCTGGTTGAATTAACAGTATCATATGAAAGCAGGATGGAACAAAGCCACGATTATAAGTACGAAAATCTAAAATCAGAGCTAATAAAGGAGGGGCATAATGTAAGTGTTAGAGCAGTGGAAATTGGGGTTTCGTTGTAGTCACTCTGTACCAATTTCTGGGTCAAATTGGAATCAAAGGGCGTAATAGGACCAAAAGTATGAAACACCTAATAGAAATCACTGAAAATAGTTATATGTGGCTATGGAAGAAAAGAAATATTCCGTGGAGTGATTCAGCGAACATGACGGCATGACATGATTGAGCGCGAGTGGGTAATGAGGTTCACGTTGCCGTTTCTCGTTTTTCGTAAATTAATTTCGCCGTTAGACATTTGAACAAGTATAACTACACATGTATTTCGTTATAATGGGGTCTCACATCAGTGAGGGGCGGCCGGTGTGCAAATGAAACCGTTGATAGTAAGGCCCCGAAACGGTGCACATTCTCTCCTGATGACCCCAATTAAAATATAAATTCAAAAGTACAAAAGTTTCTTTGAAGTCATATGCCGTAGAGAAGTTCGGTGGAATCGTTATTGGTAAGAGGAGCATTTTATATTCAGCTCGCTTTAGGTGAGTGTCAATTACTTTCCAGTAATTTCCCTCTTTCTCTTGTCGGGAAAATTGCATTTACATCTAGCTATTGAACTCCAGTGCAAACCACATCCATGTTTAGCCTACTCTAGATCAACAACGTAGACATAAGAAGACAGACTTTTTTGAAAGACGAATTTCATTCTAGTCGGGCTTGTTAAATTCACTTACGGATGAATACCCTTGGGAACGGTATGAATCCACTTCTCTTCTCACCTAGTGGTTAATTACTAGCACTTGTATCAGTAAAGCATTATTATCTCCGAAGTGTTTCCTACAATTTAAAAAATATTTCTGGTTTTAAATAACCTATAACCTTGATAAGCTATAACAAAAAACTAATCAATTCATTTGAAATGTGATTCTTTTCTTGGTGTCTTCAAGGACAGCTACGAGGACAATACCTCAGGTAACTAGATCCTTTGAAGCTATAGGATGATACCGAAGACAACGGTTAGTCTAACATCTCTTAGAATGGACCCAATATTATGGTGATTTTCTAAGCGTAGCTTAGATGTAGCACAAGACAAAAAGCGTGGGACACACAGTAAGAATCAAACTCACTACTAAATCGTAATTGTTTTATCAATTAGGCCACGTTTGGATGTCCATGAATCTAATACTATGAACCCGATATTCAAGACAATTCGATCATTTCCTTAAAAATGCTGACTTCGAACACTGAAGAATTCTATCCTTTCCTTTATTATAAAGACCGTTGTATATATATATATTCGTCATCCAAATACAAGAGTTATGAATAAATCGCAGAGTGGTAACTGTTTTAATTTAAATTTTCCTTTCTAGAGAGCTCAATCGTAATGAGAGCATAATATATTAGTCATCCACATACAAGCCTGTTTTGCTGTATCACAGCTCATCAATATGACTAGACATCCACTTGCTTCTGGTCGGGATCAAAACTCGACCGATTTGGTCTCAGTCGTAGTCGCTAACCCCTAGGCCACAGGCTCATTGAATCAAAGAAGGGAAATTTTAGCGTGTTTTATATAAGCGGTGTATTCAAACGCCAGTCACCGAAAGAACTCAAATATATATTTCTTTCCTGCCACGATCATGGTTAGACAGACAATAGTGAGGCAGCATCGGCTCACTTCATTTGACAAGCAAGGCTTTTTGGATTATCTTTTCGTTTATACTGGTTTGTCATTTTTCACTTTACATATACTAGCAGTATAGCCCGGCGTTGCTCGGGTACAATGAAAGCTTTAAAACTAATCCATGGTTCTGGAGCTCAGACTCTTCGGACGTTGGTAGGAAAGATTAAAAAGCAATAGTTGTTTCCAGTTAAAGCAAAACCGTGAGACTGAAAGAAAAATGAATGGATGTAAGTCAAATTTTGATTTCCTGGTATCGATATCAAATAAGTTTTTTCGTCGTAAACTGAATATTGAAGGCTAAAAAAGTCCTCTGAGTAAATGGCATCATGGCTGAGACTAAGAACTACAATTATACCTACTTAGAGCCAAACCCGAAGCAAAAAATAAAATAAAAGTGCTGAAAAAATACAAACGTACAGACAGATAAACAGACACACACACAAACATCTTGCCTTTTATATATATATAATCGATTTTCTGCACTATTGTAAGAACTGCAACCTTGAAACTTCTGAATATCGTTTTTTATGTCATTGTCTATGAGTGTATCAAATTTGATTAAAATCAGACCACTCCTTCTATACCCCGATTTTTTCGATTATCGATTTTCGATATTTATCGGGGGTACCTCGACACAAAACCTAGCTAAGATCACTCGCAGAGGCTTATAGTACAACTGTCTAAATTTTCAAGAAAATTGGTTCAGCCCTTTTGGAATCTATATGTAACGGACTCACACACACACAGACACACACACGCACAGACAATATTCCATTTATAAATAAGTTTAGATATTGATGTACCTACTTCTAAGTATCATATATTAAGACATAAGAAAAAGCAAAATGAGTGTGACAGAAGAGGAATACTTAATGTTATCTATATATATAAAAAAGGCAATCTGTGAGTCTGTGTGTGACTGTTCTCTATGCACGCCTACATTTTTTAAACTACACCATTCAAACTGTCTAGGGGCACATATCTACAGGGAAGCCATGTCGACACATTTTCCCTTTCGCACGTTTTGGCCAATGGAGCCGATTGTTCACATTTACTCCGTAAAACATCAAAGGTCTACAATAGTTACTAAATTACGTCACAGAAATCAAATCACACGTGTCAAACGCGACTAAAATATTTTTATTTGCCTTTATATTCAATTTTTATTCCGACATTTTAAAAATTCATTTGGTCAACAAAAAAATGTTAATATTTTTTCTCGTAATTTTGAAACAAAAAAAATATTTGTAAAAAATGCTTTTTTCAAACAAAAACAAAATATGTAAAAAAAAAGTGCCAATGGTTAATTTAATTATCATTTTTTTTCAGATTTAATATTTTATACTTCAGAAAATAAAATTATAAACAAATAAAGCTTTCTTTTCGGTGAATATTTCATGCAGGAAATCAACTGTCTGTAATTTGTGTGGCATTAATGTAACTTTTTCCTCTAAAATTAAATGTCTGTGCGTTATGGTGCATTGGATATCGGCTCGGAACGAGAAATCGGGGAGCCGAGTTCGAATTCCAGCCGAATTCATTGCATTCACTTAAGTGCAAATACCCTTGGGAAAAGTATTAATCCGTCTATTCCTCCAGTTATGGGTTAAATAACAGGACAGATTGGGTTCTATAGCTTTGGTCGGCAACCAGTCTACCGCAGAAAGCAATGCCAACCTACTGCGGGATAATCTTCTGCCCAGTCAGTCATGTATCTTTCGAGACCTGATCGCCCAAGCGTGTCTCGCGTATGGCACTTAACTGCCTCACTGGCATTTTTAAATATTCTTCAAAAATTTTTGAACTGAAAGCGTAATAGTTTTTATATTTCTACTTTCAGTAAAGCAACATAAATAATTTTTGAGTTGCACGGGCAACGCCGGGCTATGATGGTAGTATATTATATTCTTCGACATCATTATTGCTAAAAGATAAAATAAGCACTTTTAAAGAGCAAGCACGCGGCAAGAGATTTCATAACTAGTAGTAAAGTTTAATAAATATTAGTAAAGTGAATGAATTGAATCGATTTATTGTCTCTCTCTCTCTCTCTCTCTCTCTCTCTCTCTCTCTCTCTCTCTCTTCATAAGTGTGACAGGAGGGATATATATATTCCCTCCTGTGTAGATCAGAGGGAATGATTTGTGAGGAAACAGATAATGCTCCTCTCATATATTATGCCTTCATTTTTGACGGCAAGGAACACTGATTTATTCATATTTCGGAATCGATGTAGTTAGACCTAAACTTTCCTAATTCCATCAAGTGATTATGTCATGACAAATTATTTGCTCCACTCAGGCTGTTCTATTAAATATGCCTGCGAATTTCTACGCCTACGGATGTTTAATTGATATCACTTAAAGAAGTTAAATCTTATTTCAAAAAAACAATTCCCCTTATTTTTAGCTTCCAGATATATATTCGTATGTTCGCTGTAGAACGGAAACTGCTACTTTTATACAACGACTGCCAAAAGCCAATTACAAAATCCAACTTCAAACGCTAACTTTATCATAACTGAAACAAGAATAAAAATTAAAATCTTTTAATCACTTGATCTCAAGCAAAGCAATAATGCCACCAAGACACAAGGAGACTACTATGAGTGAAAGAGAATTAAAAGTCTTTAAAAGAACCGGAAACTCAATCCTAAACAGAAAACAAGAGGTAAATTCCTATTCAAATGACTGGGACGAGAGTCGAACCTATCTCCACTTATTGAGAAAAAATAAAATAAATAGTAAATAAAATGTCTCAATTAAGATGCAAACTTTAGAAATGAAAACGGTGTGTTTTTTACTTGATTTTTCTAAGAAAACTAAAAAGAAAAATAACAAACAAAAGGCGTAACTGAAGCACAAGACAGAAAGTGTGTAAGGAAGTACAAAAGTATGGATAGAAAACTATCAAAAAGAACGTGCCCTAGTGAGGGACACTTTA
Source organism: Ascarosepion bandense (assembly GCA_037127315.1). Classification (NCBI taxonomy): domain Eukaryota; kingdom Metazoa; phylum Mollusca; class Cephalopoda; order Sepiida; family Sepiidae; genus Ascarosepion; species Ascarosepion bandense. Next base: position 725,824 of record JBBBDQ010000551.1, on the reverse strand, counting down.
CCAACGTGCGACTACATCTTAATACCAGAGTTGAAAATCTGTAAAAGAGAAGAGGGAGAAAAACGCATGCCTTTTTATAGGCTCCCTAGTTACGTTTTTTGTTTGTTATTTTTTTTTAAGAAAATCAAATAAAAAAAACACACCGTTTTCATATAAAAGTTATCACTATGAATGAGCTGGTTGTTGGCGCCTGCAAATGAAAATTTTTCACAAAATGCCAAGGACGAGATAACTTGTAACGTTCACGAGATAACTCGTAGTCGCAACAAAGCAGCAAATACTTCGCGGTTGGCTGTGTGGTTATACTTTGATGAACAGAATACGAACGTGACCTAAATGAGAGTTCTATTTTTCATGTCCATGATTAATACTTGACACAAAGACGTAACGGCAACTGACGTGGACGAAGTCCGAATTAAAAAAATATGAGTCTACAAGAACATGTAATGATAGATCAATTGTTAGTTAAGGCTGGTCGAGCGTTAATAGAAATCTTCGATTTCATTGCCTAAACCTGAAAGCAATCATCAGTCACGGATTACGTTGTAAATATCTTTTCCCTTTTCTGCAACTTTTGCATCACCTTCAATTCGACTTTAATTCTGTTTTACCTGTTATCATTTTTGTTTCTTTTTATTTTTCGCTTTTTCTCTTTTTTAATTCAAATTTTGTTCTTCAAAATTCCTTAAATTTTTCATCCTTTTCGTCTCTCTTTTGAACGTTTTACTTATTCTTATTCCAAAATGTTGACTTATTTGTTTATGTTTCGCTTTTTCTCTTTTTTAATTCAAATTTTGTTCTTCAAAATTCCTTAAATTTTTCATCCTTTTCGTCTCTCTTTTGAACGTTTTACTTATTCTTATTCCAAAATGTTGACTTATTTGTTTATTCCGGAACATTGTGTATTTTTTCTTTTATTCTCTTATATTCTATTTCTTTTGTTTTTATTCTAGAATAAATACTTTTTGATTGAACCATTTCTATTCTCTATTTTTCTTTTATTATCTTATTCTTATTTCAGAATGTTCACTTATCTTGTTTTTATTCCAGAATATACATTTTTCGTTTGAGATATTTTCTTTGATTTTTTTTCCTTATTCTTATTCTAGAATTTTCACTTCTCTTATTCTTATAGTAGAATATACACTTTTTATTTAAACCTTTTTCTTGTTTATATTTTGTATTGTTCTCTTATTCTACAATAGTCACTTCTCCTATTCTGTTCCCAGAATGTTCACTTACCTTGTTCTTATTCCAAAATATACCATTTTTTAAACTTGTTTGATTTTTTTCTTTTATTCTCTTATTCTTATTCCAAAAAGTTAAATTCTATTGTTCTTATTTTGGATTGTATAAGTCTTGGTTTTATTCTAAAATGTCTCATTATCTCCCTCTTATTCCAGAATATTCACTTTTTCTTTTATTGCTATTTTTCTTTTGTTCTCTTTGTCATTTCAAAGAAAATTCAATTTTTAATCTGACCTTTTTTATTTATATTTATTTATTTATATTTTTTTTTATCTTCGTGTTCGAGAAAGTTCAATTCCATGACTTTTGATCTGGAAGGTTTATTTCTTTTGTCTTCAGTTCAGAATGTTCACTCCCATTTGTCTTGCTCCATAATATTCATTTTTTGTGTTTATTTCATTATTTACACTTTAATCTTTACCCTTATTTGTATTCTATAATATTCATTAGCGTGAATCTTGTTTCGGAATTTTTAATTCTCTTTTTTTATGAATAATCATTCCACCTCCAAGCAAAGCAGAAATGCCACTGGTGCTCAAGTGATTACAGTGAGAAAATAAAAAAAAACTCCAGGGGATGTCAAAGAAAAGATAAAAGATGGATGGGAATCAGGTAGATAAAAGATGGCAGCTAAAGTTGCTTTTGAACTTTTGAATATTGTAGCTATCAGGGAAACAAGCAAATAGAAGTGAGTTCCACAAACGGGAAGTGGGAGAAAAGAAACAATTAGAGTAGAAGAGATTATTATATTTGACTACTTCGACAGTAAAAGGATGAGATCTTGATGCCAATCTAGAAGCAACTCTTTATTACAATCATTGGGGTTTATGAACTTCATTCCTTGCGTAGAACTGCCTCTTCTAATAGTCATGAGTTATCTCCCTCTAACCCTGCAAGTTACTTGTTAACCACTGCTGTAACCTGAACTCACATCCGTTTGGGTCAAGTCACAAGAACTAACCGACGTCTATATCAACTGGGCCATGTGTCCTTAAACGTCGTAAAAATGGCAACGAAGATGAGGACAATTGTCCGAATAATATAAATACTGTAAATACTCCCTCATCTCAGAAATATAGATAAATACTAGAAAATAATTAATCTATTTATATTTATTCCATATTAAATTCTCATGGTTTTATTCTGTTATCTTTAATTTCCTTGTTTTGTTCGGGAATGTTTACTTGTTCCACATTCCTTTCACAAAGACTATCAATAATTTTATCCTTTTACTTACTTAAATTTTTCGTCTAATCATTCTTCTAAAAAATTCCTTGAATTCTTCTGCACGAAATATAATGTCCCACTTGAGAGTTCAACTCAGTGTAACTTTTATATTTATATACAGGCAATCCCCTATAATGAGCACTTTAACCCATAAATATAGTACACGTTAATATTTTCATACAATTCGGTCGGATTTCAATCCTGGGTTTGAAAGCGACCGGAGTCTAAGCCGTACTGATGAGCTGTAATACAGCGGAAGAGATCTGTCTGCGGATAACTATAGTATATATATATATATATATATATATATATATATATATACTAGCAGTATAGCCTGGAGTCGCTCGGGTGTAATGAAAGCTTTTAAAATAATCCCTGGTCCTGGAGCTCAGACTTTTTGGACGTTGGTACGAAAAATTAAAAAGTAATAGTTGTTTCCAGTTAAAGTGAAACCGTAGACTGAAAGAAAAATGAATGAATGTTAATCAAATTTTGATTTCCTGGTATCGATATCAAATACGTTTTTCGTCGTAAACTGAATTTTGAAGGCTAAATAAGTTCTCTGAGTAAATGGTATCATGGCTGAGACTAAGAACTATAATTATACTTACTTAGAGCTAAACTTGAAGTAAAAACTGAAATAAAATGCTGAAAAAATACAGACATACAGGCAGATAAAACAGACACACACACACAACATCTTGCCTTTTATATTTATATATATATATATTATCGATTTTTCAGCACTATTGTAAGAACTGCAACCTTGAAACCTCTGAATACCTTTTCTTATGTCTTTGTCTATGAGTGTATCAAATTTGTTTAACATCGGACCACTCCTTCTATAACCCGATTTTTTCGATTATCGATTTTCGATATTTATCTGGGGTACCACGACAGAAAACCTAGCTAAGAACACACGCATACGCTTATGGTACAACTGTGTAAATTTTCAAGAAAATCGGTTCAGCCGTTTCAGAGTCTATAGGTAACGCCCACAAACACATACACACACACTGAAACAAAGTTCCATTTATAAATAAGTTTATATGTATGTGTGTGTGTGTGTGTGTGTGTGTGTGTGTGTGTGTGTGGGAGAGAGAATTGAAGACCCGTAAAGACGGAGAGATTTATCCAAAGGATTTTATTTTATCGAATTAATATAAACTATTAATTAGATTAAAATAGAAAGCTCTATGGATATTATCCATAGCATTGTAAAATATTGAAAGGGAAACTCAACACATGTTTAGACAGTTAAAAGTCAGGATTTATTTCGACAGTGTAAATTTATTTACGTTGTCTCTTTCAGACCGTTACAGATACACAAACACGGACACACAAATATATATATAATCAATAAATAAATCCCGGCCTAACTAATAAAACAAAAAACTTTTCGGTAAAACTAGACGTTATTCATCAAGATAGTCTCCTTCTAGGGTGATACACTGATTCCAACGCTTCTCTAACAACTCGATGCCTTTTTGTAGAACTATTTTTCTTTGGCTTCAAAATACGCCTCAGTTTTCGATATCATTTTTTCATTGGAGCAAAAACTCTTTCCTTGGAGCATTTCTTCAGTAGACGCTGGAGGTCAGATCTGGAGAATAGGGTGGATGCGGAAGCGATTCGAAGTGCAGTTCATGTAGTTCTGCGATCAACTTCTAACACGTTGCTTTGTCTTGGTGAAAGATCACTATTTTCTTCATTTGTGGCCGAACTTTTGGTGATTTCTTCCTCCAAATGCACCAATAATGCTATATAATATTCGGTACTGATGTTTTTCTTCTTTCTCAAGATAATCAATGAACAAAATACCCTTGCGCATTGCAAAATACGGAGACCACGATCTTGACTCCTGATATTTGCAACTTTGGTCGCTTTGGACGGCTTTCACCTGCTGCTGTCCATTCAGTTAACTGCGGAGTGAAGTGGTGGATCCATGTTTTATCCATTGTCACATATTTATGCAAAAACTCCTTCTTGTTACGTTGGTACAGTTGCAAAGAACGCTCTGTATCATCAACGCGTTGTCATTTTTGGTCGACTGTGAGCAAACGCAGCACGCACTTTGAACACAACTTCCTCACTGACAAATGTTCATGCAAAATGATGAATACACTGCCTTCTGATATATTCAGCTCTTCTTCTACTTCACGCAACTTCAATTTACTATCGGCCAAAGCAAGTTGTGGATTATTTTAGCGATTCTCAGGACAATTGCCGATTTTGGGTGACCTTAGCGTTCAATATAATTTGTGTCGATACGACTGCGTTTAAGCTCAGCATACTTCTTCCAAACCGAATAATACTCATCAAGCCATTACTTTGCTTGAATAGTATTTTTCTATCAGAAAGCAATGCTTTATCAACACACGAAATTCAGGTTTTTCCATTGGTTTGAAAATTCGCAACATTAGCTTGACGTAAATAACTGTAATTTGTAAACTAATAATTCGACGATTGATCCCAAATTTTGTAACATGCCATTTGATGATTTGTACTTCATTAAAATCATGTTTATTTTTTCTTGGTAGCGCCACCTAATATGTCAAGCCTGGAATTTATTGATTGATGTGTTATATATTTACTTTAGTAAAGAGTGCTTGATACAAAGTAGAGCTTAAGATATATATATATATATATAAAGGAGGTAGCGCTTATTTTTCAGTGAAGTTTGTCAAGCTGTTCTGTGTAATGACGTTTTTCTACTCTGATGCGCCTTCTTCTTTATATATATATATATATATATACACACACACACACATATATATATATATATTTGTGTGTGTGTGTGTGTGTGTGTGTGTGTGTGTGTGTGTGTGTGTGTGTGTGTGCTTTATATGTGTGTAATTAAATTCAGGTATAAATAGAATATATCTTTAAGTCAAGAAAAATATATAAATACAGGAGAAAAACTTACATTTGTCTTATATATATATATATATATATATATATAAAGAGAAAAAATCCAAGCAAGAGCCAACAACCTACCACGGTTTCGTCTTGGTGATTTTTTTTTCTTACGAGTGCTTGACTTTCTGTTTATGTACTTCGTATGTTTCTTTTTTTTACTTCCCCTTCTTTTCCCTCTGAGTTCGTTCCCGGTGAGTTGTACAAGACGATTTAAATTATAGCTTAATTAATACTAATTTCGGCAGAGTTAGTTCTGTTACTATTGGGATTGTTATTACTATAGTTAATATTATTATATATATATATATATATATATATATATATATATATATATATATATATAATGTTTGTACGTACATTTAAACAACTTGCACTTGGTAGAAAATGATATGGACATTTATATACCAATTCTGAATCTGGAATTAGCGGATGGGGTAAGGGTTAGCAATATTGATGAAGAAATCGGCTAGACAGGTTCAACTACTGGACTTATCAGTTGTATTCAATAATACATTTGTAAATGACATGAAACTATTTCTTTAGCCCCAAGCTAGTTGTTAAATAGCAGAGGGGACTAGACTCTGTAAACTTACACAGAAGCCAATCTTCAAGGAGGAAAAGACGGAATTCAAAAGCAAGAATCAGATCTGGCCATATGATAAAGTTAACAAAAAAGGGATATGTGGAGAACCATGATCGCATACAAGCTTGAAAAAGAGGCCATTAAAATACTACCACAATGATACAAATCTTTGTATGAGGTACGTTTTAAAATATTCATTTTTTAAGTAGTTTTTCATTTCATTTCTCCTTTATCATTTATTAGTTTATAAGTGATCACTCAGTCAATCACTTAAGTGCCATACGTAATAAACGCTTGGACGATCATGTCTCGAAAGAGACATGACTGACTGAGCAAAGGATTTTTCTGTAGTAGGTTGGTTTTACTTTTTTCGGTAGACTGTTTACCGACCAAGTCTATAGAACCCAATCTGTCATGCTATTTAACCCATATATGGATGGAGAAACTACAAGTAATATATTTCCCAAGAGTATTTGGGCGTAACTGAATGCAACGAATTCAATTGCAATTTGAACTCGACTCTCAGATTTTTCGTTCTAATCCGATATAAGTAATAGTAATCGATTAATCATGATTCAGTAGATGATTAGACCCAACTTCCTAGGCATTGGTAAGAGCTTTTCTATGAAGTGAAACACATGAAACTCGGAAATCGTGCAAAAGGCCGCTGAAAACCGCTGAAGAAATAACGGCAATTTACAGGTAATAAAATAAAAGAAGGCGTGGATATGCATAACCGCCTCAGTTCGGAAGGTTTCTGGAAGTAAAGCAATTAAAACTGAATCTGGAACACCCTGATTGAATTCTTCATTCTCCCACACTTTCCCTGATCACGTATAGGTCGACTATTGGCGTTGCTTCTGTCTTCTAACTCTATTTTCCTTTACGTTTTGGTCTGATGGACCCAGTTTATTTCTTTGTCTGGATGACACGACTAAAAATTGAAATGCTGACAATTACAAAATCCGCGATCTTTCTGTAAGGCTTGCCAGTGTATTTTTATTGACAAAGATATATTCTATTTATATATGAATTTCTATGAAAAATGACTACATTACAACACTAAAAATGTAAAAACGTAAATTACTGAAAATCCATTGTCGAAAAGAAATTGTCAGCATTACGTTTAAAATACAATTATATATCTAAATTACACACGTTCACCCTGAATGTATAGATTCCTGTACAAAATATCTGTAGTTGAAGGTATAAAATCGCGTTCAAAATATGTACTTTAAGCCATAATATTGCATAAAATATGTTTAAGTAACCCAGAGAGGTTCATATGTCGTTTAACAAAATCAACTAAACCAAACCATTTTTATCCCAATCTAGTGTTAAGAGGTTAAAGTAATACAAATCCGAATACTCTCTGTACGTAAACGAAACTAAAATTAAATAGGGAAGATTATACATTCATATCTTGTGTTTTAATTGTCCTTATATATCCTTCATTAATTCTATCATCGCCCCCCACACACATATATAGATATAATTTTTATTTAAAATTTATAACGTAAGTATGCTGTAAATTCAATACAAAATAGCTATTTCGTTTCAACATATCTTGTGTCTTGTTAATGAGCACCATTGCTTCACAAGACGCAAGAAGTGTTGAAACAAAATAGTTATTTTGTAGTTATTTTATAACATACTTGCGTTATAAATATAAAACAAATATTATTTACTCTACTTTACATTGAGCACTCTTTTGAGAATAGTGTTTTTTATATCGGAATTTTATTCCATCCATACCAAACCTATACTTGATTATATATATATATATATATATATATATATATATATATATATATTCGTAATCCATATACAAGCCTGTTTCGCTATATCACATCATTGTGGCTAGTCATCTACTGGCTTCTAGCCAGGATCGAAACTCGACCGAGAGAGGAGGAAATTTTAGCGTGTTATTTATATGCCCGTTATATATATAAGCGGGAGAACTCAATTCATTACTGAAGAGTAATGCGTAAATCGCAGAAATGGTAACTGGGGTTTTTTTTTTTTTTTTAGAAATCTTAGTTGTAAAGAGTGCATAATTTATCAGTCGTCCTCATACAATCCTGTATCACAGCTCATAAGTGTGATTAGACATCCACTTTCTTCAAGTCGGGATCTAAACTCGACTGATTTGGTGTCATTCGTGTAGCCTACTCCGTAAGCTAAATAGGGAAAAAAATATCGGTTAAAGGTTGCATAAATCAGGTGAGAAGAGACACCATTGTCTCAAGTATCCTTCTTTTTTTGTGTGAATTTACTGAATTCATTTTCTATCCGCATAAAAGCGATTTAATCCTTGTAGAAATTTTGCATTATTCTAATATCGTAATCAAATAAAGTTAGTTAATCTAGCATTTGTGACAGTTATTCATGAATTACCTTGTCAACCACTGGGCAGTGAAAATTCGCAAAGTCTTCTTCTGTATGCCTTGTCCCTTCAGGACGTAGGCTATCCACAACTTCCTGTCTTTTCTAAATCATAATAAATATTACCTTTTATAACTCTCTTAAGTCTTGTTCCACCATCTCTTTATTCAAGCTCTAAAGATAGATTATTCGTTGTTTTCTTCTGTGTTGCCTGCCTTCAGTGTATCTTATGAGTATCACATTTTCTAAATCATCTTTCCTCATTATATGCCATAGAAATTTTCCCTTCCTCCTCCTGTTATAAAGTATAAATGTCCTTTTTGTTTTAGATGTGCGTTGGGGTGCAGTGAATGTCGGTTCAGAACGAGAAATATGAGAGCCGAGTTCGAATTCCAGTTCAATTCCTTGCATTCACTTACGCGCAAATATCTTTGGGAAAGGTACTAAGTCATCTCATCTCCTTCCAGCTATGAGTTAAATATGAGGACATATTGGGTTCTATAATCTTGGTGGGGAACCAGTCTACTTTACCCGGAAGATAAAGCAGTTTGTGTATCGTCAACACCCCTACCTATATAAATAATAAGTTGCAGAAGCCTGGATGACTCCCTCGTCTATGCTCCAAAAGGAGCGATGTGTTTATATATATATATTAGTGTATCGAGCAGCAGATAATTTTCTAAACATATACTGTTAAATATAAGAGACAATGAATGTCTATTATGTCTAATCATGAGCCGTTCTAAACATCGTATTTTGGCTTCAATTTCAGTTGAAAATAAAGACAAAAATTCTCCAACATTTGCATAATTTTTTATTAAGCTGGTTCTAAGCTTTCGACTCACATGAACCAACTTAATAAAAATTATCCAAATGTTGGAGAATTTTTGTCTTTATTTTCACCTGAAATTAAAGCCAAAATACGATGTTTAGAACGGCGCATGATTAAACATAATAGACATTCATTGTCTCTTATATTTAACAGTATATGTTTAGAAAATTATCTGCTGCTCGATACACTAAAATATATATATATATTAACAGTATATGTTTAGAAAAAACAAATATATATACATATATATTTATGTCTGATTAAATAAATTGCAAACATTATGTTTGCTTATTTTTAACAAAATCCGTTCATACTCATTATATACATTTCCCATTATCAATCTTGGGAAAGCTATGGCTTCTCTGCTCTCTACGGTATATTCCAGTAAGAGACATCTTGACAAAATGCCTCGTCAATGATGTAACACAATGTTTGACAGAAGAAAGTGACTTGGGTAACGGAGATATTGGCGGTTTTTTTCATATGTAAACAGGCGCCTTCTTTTGGATAATTGGAGAAAAACTAATTTTCTACATCCATAAAAAATATTTAAGAAATTCCATTTCGGATAATTTTCACTTTCTAATGAACGCTAGCAATTTATCAACCGATATATTTGAAGCAGAATAATTTACAGTAATTTTTAGCGACACAGTTTTGCGGGTATTTTTTGTTACCATAACTCACACCCCTGAAGATGATCTCGGAAAGAGGTTGAAAGTACTTGGGTACCTTGGAAAATGAATGATAATAACATCTGTCAACATTACAGCTCATTTCTGACATTTTTCAATTATAATACGCGAATGATTACCCATGAGTATAAACAGATTTTATTAAAAATAAGCAGACATAATGTTTGCAATTTATTTAATCACACACACACACACACACACACACACACATATATATATATATATATATATATATAGGAAAGAGTATTAATAAAAAGTTTTTGATTTTTAAAAAAACGTACTTTTTTAAACAGTATTTGTTTATTTTTAATGTAGTTTTATATTTCAAACCGTCCTCGGTTCTTCATCGGAAACAAGTGATTTTTTTAAATTTAGAATTGGAAACGCGTTCTACGGTAGCGTTCGCACATTTGTTTGTTTACAACACGTGGTGTCGATAAACTAAGCAACATACGGCACGTCCGTTTGTTTATTATCGGTAAACCAGTCAACACGTGGCACCTCCGTGGAGAAAGTCTGTTTGTGTTGGTTAAAAAATTACTTGGAATATCTATTTTTTCGTTGTTTGTATCGCGTGGTGTCGATAAACCAATTCGCATGCGGTATATATATAATTATATATATATATAATTATATATATATATATATATATATATATATATCAATTCACCCCAAGCAAGGCGATGATGCTATTAAGACGCAAGGGATTACAATGAGCGAAATAGAATGAGAAAAAATTTAAAAAGAAACGAAAACCCAATCCTAAACAGGAAACGTGTTAGGCCGCTACCTTGTTCAAAAAACCCGTAGAAGTGTAAACCGAATGACAGGCGAATCTATTTACTCCTATTAATGCACAAGACCTATATCTTTCATATTTATGATTACATTTTATCAACTCCTTATTTCTCTTAAGTTGGGATTTCCAAGGGTTTTTTCATTCTACTTTGTTCTTTCTTATCATTCTAAGCGCACGTAATATGACTAATACTATTCTTTTTTTCAATTTCCATACTTTTTCTACTTCGATTTCCAGAGAGTTCTATAGTTCGATATATATATATATATATATATAGGAAAGAATATTAATAAAAAGTTTTGAATTTAAAAACGTACTTTTTTAAACAGTATTTGTTTATTTTTATAGTGTTTTATATTTCAGACCGCCCTCGGTCCTTCATCAGAAACAAGTGATTTTTAAATTAGAATTGGAAACGTATTTTTACGATGGCGTCCTAATACTTTTTTGTTTACATCACGTGGTGTCGATAAACCAATCAGCATGCGGCACGTCCGTTTGTTTATTTTCGGTAAACCAATCAACACGCGGCACGTCCGTGGAGAGAGTCTGTTTGTTTTAGACAAAAAATCTCTTGGAATATCTATTTTTTTGTTTATATCGCGTGGTGTCGATAAACCAATATATATATATATATATATATATGTGTGTGTGTGAGTGCATATGGAATATATATATATATATATATATATATATATATATGTATATATATGTGTGTGTGTGTGTGTGTGTGTGTGTGTATATATATATATGTGTGTGCATGTATGTGTACACATGTATATTGTGTGTATATGAATTTTTTGTATATAGGTGTGTACACACATATATGTGTGTGTATGCGCATGTATATGTATATAAGTGTGTAATAAATTGAATGTAGGTGTGTGTATGTGTATGTATATATGTATTCTTATTCGTAGAATTGTGTGTGTATATATATGTATGTATGTGTGTACTTCTATAGGTATGTATATAATAATTGTAATTATTTTTTTTTTTTTTTTTTACCTAGTGTTGTCTTTATTTAGTTTAATTTCAAATGACCTAATTTTTTTAAAAATAATTTTTTTTAAATCCTATATCTTTTTATTCCCTTTTATTAATAATTATGCCTTTTTAAGTAAAGGCCTTTTTCTAATACTTCAACGTTTTGGGGAAATTAGGTTTTTAAATTTGTCCAGCGTCTTTAATATTTAAATTTTTTTTTTTCTTTAGTTTCTTTCTTTTTCCCTCCCTTCCTTCTTTTATCTCTCTTACCACCTTTCTTCCGTGTTGCTTAAACTTAGGTCGATTTAACACGGCTGTCTGTTAATTTTTAGTTACATTCTCCCTTTATTTTTGCGAACCCAGACGATGTCAATTTTTTCTTTTCTTATTTATTTGATTTTATTCTATCTTTTTTCTTTTTCTTTTTCGTTTTCTTTTTCTTTTTCTTTTTCTTTCCCTTTATTTTTATTTTTATTTTATTTTATTTTATTATTTATTTATTTTTTAATTTCTTTGCAATCTATTTAAAAAGGAAAAGTAGACTAATTTTTCTCCAGTTTCTGAAAGGTTTTTTCTGTTGCTGAGGTGATGTGTCGTCCCCCGTGGGGATCTTCATATCGAAATGGCCATTCAACATCTTTGAATTAATCCTTTTTTAATATATATATATATATATATATATATATATACACACACACACACATATATATATATATATACACACACACACACACACACATATATATATATATATATATATATATATATATATAGAACTTCGTCGTTTCTCAAATGTTCGGTCAGTGGTACTCTAAGTATCCATCTGTAGAACAGCATTTCTCTTGCTTCAAGACTCTTCTTCATCTTCTAGGATTTTTCGGGCGTTACATAGGAAAACTAACAGTACAGTTCAGTGCTCATTTCTTTGTTTCCAACTAAATGTTTATCTTTCTTAATCATTTCTGTTTCTTAGCTATTTCGCTATCACAAGGTTCCTTTGGATTTGTGTCGCACTTTCCGTTCTCTGCTAAAACATCTCCCAAATATTCAAATCGTTGTACTTGTTTAATTTTGATATCCCCAATTTTTAATTTGCATATTGCTAGCAACCATGAATTCCGTCTTCTTATAATTGATGTTTAGTTCTTTCTTTCCGCTTTCCATCATTAAATTTTGTAGCAGTTCTTGTAGTTTTCTTTCGTAATCTGCTATAAACACTGTATGACATTCAGGAGTTGATGTGTAATAATAAATATGGAAGATTTACGTCTTGTGTCTTAATAGAAGTAAATAGGTTCGACTGTCGTTCGGTTTACACTTCTCTCTGGTCTTTTGAACAGGGGTAGAGGTTTATCACGTTTCCTGTTTCCTTTTAAAATTTCTCATTTTTTTTTCTTTGCTCATTGTAGTCCCTTGGGATGTCCGTTGTGGCGCAGTGGATATCGGCTCGGAATGAGAAATCACGGAACCGAGTTCAAATTCCAGTCGAATCCATTGCGTTCACTTACGCGCAAATACCCTTGGGAAAGGTATTAGTCCGTCTCATTCTTCCAGCTATGGGTTAAATAACAGGACAGATTGGCTTCTATAGCCTTGGCTGGCAACCAGTCTACCGCAGAAAGCAATGACAACCTACTGCGGAATAATCTTCTGCCCAGTCAGTCATGTCTCTTTCGAGACATGATCGCCCAAGTGTGTTTCACGTATGGCACTTAACTGACTGTAGTCCCTTGCGTCATAATAGCATAATAGCCTTTCTTCGGGTGAGTTGATTAAAAAAAATTTTAAACGGCACAATAATATTACAGCTTTAATATGGACAGAAAACCGTGCGGAAGGAAATGGATTTAGAAAGATAGTTTTTCTCCAATGACCTAAAAGAAGGCACCTGTTTACCTATGGCAAATAGCATCTTGGCCAATATCTCCGTTACCAACCAACTTTCTTCTGTCAAACATTGTGCTACATCATCGACGAGGCATTTTGTCAAGATGTCTCTTGCTGGCGCATACCATAGAAAGCAGAGGAGCCATAGCTTTCCAAAGATTGTTAATGGGAAATTTATATAATCCAGAATTCAAACTCCTTTCACCGATTCCGTCTTTCGTGTTTGTGCGGGTTGCATCAAATAATCCTCCTTCGCTTGGCACAATGCCCGAATAACGAATATCGAAATCCATTTATTAGCGAATTGACCTGCGATACAAGCTTGCTAACCATCAAGATACTGTACGTGTCACGAACAGGCTTGTTTTCAATTCAGTCAATTTTGATACAAACACAATGGGTTGAGTTTCATTCTTTCTACATTTGTTTCATTCTTTCTGTATTTCTTGTCAAGTTTATTTTTTATTCTTTCGTTTTATGACTTTTTCTTTCGTCTCTGTTTTTTTTTCTTTCCTCTCTGCACTTTTTTCTTAGGAGTTCTTTTTCTCTCTATTTTTATACTTTGTGTCTCAATTCCTTCTCTATCTACTTTTGTGTTTTTCTTTCTTTAATCTTTCTATGTTTCTTTTTTATTTGGGTTATTTTTCTTTTTCTTCATTCATTTCTTTCCTTCCTTATCAGTTTTTTAGATTTTTTTCTTTTTCTTTCATTTTCCATTCGTTCTTCTTTATCCTTGTTTAATTATTTATGATTTTACTTTCATCTTGTTAATCACCACCCAGTCAGTCAGTTAAGTGCCATACGTGATACACGCTTTGGGCGATCATGTCCCGAAAGAGACATGACTGACTGAACATAAGTTTATGCTGCAGTAGGTTGCCATTGCTTCCTGCGGTAGACTGGTTACCGACCAAGGCAATAGAACTCAATCTATCCTATTATTATCTTGCTCTCTCTCTCTCTCTCTCTCTCTGCAAAAATATATTAAATATATTTTATAGTTAGAATAATCATTTTTAACCATTTAGATTTAAGACTTAATCATTTTTAACCATTTAGATTTAAGACTCTTTCTCTCTCTCTCTCTCTCTCTCTCTCTCTCTCTCTCTTGCAAAAATATATTAAATATATTTTATAGTTAGAATAATCATTTTTAACCATTTAGATTTAAGACTTAATCATTTTTAACCATTTAGATTTAAGACTCTCTCTCTCTCTCTCTCTCTCTCTCTCTCTCTCTCTCTCTCTGCAAAAATATATAAAATATATTTTATAGTTAGAATAATCATTTTTAACCATTTAGATTTAAGACTTAATCATTATTAACCATTTAGATTTAAGACTTTCTATTTTGTTAACGTTTCTAAATTAATTATTCATTTCTGGAATTTCATCAGAATGATTTCTTTTAGAATACTAAATTATTTGAACAAAACAAGTTATCATTTTTTCTGATTATTTACTAACTTTTGAAGCATATTTATGGATATTCAGCTTTAACTTGTAACTAAAAATAAATAATAGAAAAATATATGATTTGCTTGTCTTGACAGTGAAGTGCATAATAATTTTTTTATTGACTTTTTCGCAGATAAAAGCCTACATTTATTCTTTTATACTTCAATAACATTTTATCAGTTTTCATTAAAAAAATTAATAAACATACAATTTTTTTTATTCAGAGTGCTTAATATTAAAAACTCTAAAAGAAATATTTTAAATGTAATTTTATTATCAAAGTAAATATTTGTAAAACTGGGTATATAAATTTGTAATTTTGCAAAATGATATTTAATTGACTTTTCATGCACATTTATGTTGTTTTAAAATACCTTATTCAATAATAATGACTAGATACTTTCTATTTTGTTAGCAGAAAAGCAGGGAAATCGAACCAAATCGACTGTTGGTGGTGTTGACATTCATACAAAAGCTGAATCGACGTAGGTGCATGATATTTTTCAGGGAACATTAACAAATAAGACCAGGTGTCTGAATTTCTCACATCAGTCAGTTACGTGCCACACGTGTAACACCCTTGGGCGATCATGTCTCGAAAGAGACATGACTGACTGAGCAGAAGATTATCCTGCAGTATGTTGTCATTGCCTTCTGCGGTAAACTGGTTGCCAGCCAAGACTATCGAACCCAATATATCGTGTTATTTAACCCATAACTAGAGGAATTACACTGATTAATACCTTTATCAAGAAATTCAATTGAAATTCGAACTCGGCTCCCCGATTTCTCATTTCGTGCCGATATTTACTGGACCACAACGCACACTTCTCATATACATATACGTAAATATATAATATCCAACTAAATACAAAGTCATGAAAACCTCTTGATACATTTCAGTGACCTATACGGAAATGATATCTACGGATTTTTCCTTACGTACTTACACGCACACAACGTATCCAACATACACCTTTTACACCGATACAAACAAACACTCTTACCCACATCACAGTCCAAAATATTTCTCACGCATATATTTTGAAATCATTTATTGCTTTAATACAGGGGACACGTATCTAACCAATAAGAACTTCAAGCTATAGGAGGACGGTTGATGTTTATTAATTAAGCCTTGTGTCATACATAACAGAACTCCTTACAACTTACAGATTATTTGTTTTTATCACAGGTTTTCATCAGGTTGGTTGATTGTAGGCAGCTTAGTTGGAGAATGGAATGTGTGGATTACTGTGGAACAGTGGAAAAATAAAAATATACATTTTGTATGTTAAAATAAAAATTTATTAACAGGAAAGATAACATGAATTGTGGAAATTATTGTTCATTGAGAAAGTTAAAGGTCTCAAGAATTGTAGAAATGTTCGTAGTAGTACCTTGTTGGAAAGAGTTTATGTGTATGTATGTATGTATGTATGTATGTATGTATGTATGAGCGTTTGTTTGGTAGGAGTGTCTTTGAATGGAGAAGAAGAAGTAAAAGAAATCAGTACACGAGAAAGAATGACAAAGAGAACAATGTACGACGCGACCCTACGTCCGGGTCGACTTGAAATGTCTGCCTCGTTACATTTTAGTGTGTCGTCTCGTTGCTCCCATCTGACTGTTTGGATGACACTAACCGTGTGTCGTTCGGTAAGATGGTGGCTTCCCCTTGTGGATAGGGGTCGCAGGTTCGAATCCTGCCGAATGACACACATTTTTGTAACAAACATTTATCGTAAATAATCAGGCCGGTAAAAATAAATATATAATACTGTTTGATTATAAAAAGAATATCTACTTAAATACGAGAATCGATCAAAAATAATGTTCAAACAAACTATTTCATATATATATATATATATATATATATATATGAAATATCAGAAAAGCATGGTCTTCATCTGTCTTATTAAATTTAGCCATTACTTACCCAAATATAGCACATTATTCCTTACCAAAAACAACACATTATTGCTATTTTTACAACATCGACCATAATACCTCAGAATCTCCAATTTCTAACTAGTCCTCATTTGTACAGTTTCTTTCTGTTGGGGAGGGGAATAAAGCAACAATTTACACCAATATATATTTAAAATATGACAAACCTTTTACAAAAACCTAAATAAAATAGTTCTACTATTAAAACCTCTCACAAATAGTGTCAAAAACATCAGCTATGTAGACAAAACCAATGTGCGTCTTTAATAATATGAACATGTATTTGTTCAACTACTGACTGAAACATACATTCATGCAAACACATATAAAAATATGAAAAAGTTACACCCAAAATACGACAGGCATTAACCAGGGAATTGAGGAAGAGGAAGGGAATTAAACTAAAGAAATTTGAGGCAGAAATAAAGGAGGCCCATGAACTTGCAACATCGGTCTAAATAAACTTTTAAAGAAAATAATAAAAATAATAAGCAACCCGAACTAATCAAATTTTTAGAAAGCAACAAATTCGGAAAGGCAGCTCAGCGTTGATAACAAGAAAGAAGCAATTTACAGTATTAGACATGGTAAAAGCATGACTAAGGGGCTGAGCAAATTCTGTATATAAAGGTCCTTTATTTATTCCTTAAAATATCTAAGTTTTTTGAGTTAGAAGGCAAGAGATGGTTGAACGAGCAACACAGAGATATCCTTAATAGGGGCAAAAACATCAGCTAAGTAAACAGAACTAACATGGGTCTTTAATAATATGAAACTATAGTGGGCAGGCGTTCTTTTGGTGTGTAGTAGTATGTTGTTGCAGATTAACGGAATTTGGCCTCGTTGTAGATAGCCCACTATAAGTCAAAAAAAGATTATAAAATCAAGAAAAGCAAACTGAGTTGAGAAATGACATTTTATATATACACATATCAATTAAGGTTTTTACAATTAAAGTAATCCTTTGAATATGAGTCCAACGAACGTTAAAATGTTCATGGCAATAAAATGCTGAAATGAGAATTAATGTTTAGGTATGTGGGAGCGTTGTAAGTAAGGAATGTCTTTGATGTATCCGATCCTTAGGTCAGTAAGTAGTTTGGAGGCAGGGAAGAAGGAAAAGAGAGGCGAAGGCGACGAGCATAGTAAGCCACTTGACTTGGTCAAGAAAGATACTAATTACTCTCGTCTCTCTCGAGTCTGTCTGGGGGTGTCTGCGTCGGTCTGTCTGGCGATGCTTTCTGTATTGGCTTTTTATATCTTCTTTTTGGATCGCAGCAGAACATTTGGGAATTCATATCCGTATTTGATTCTGGGCTTCCCATTGGCCGATAAATAAAATTCGCTTAGGCTCGCGAACTGGAATTTAGTATTTAATTAATGTTTAGTTTTCAACCGGAACATCTGCGCGAATATGGCTGCGCACCGACTAGTTTTGGTCATTTACTTTTTGGTCTTGAGAGTGCAAACATCCGGTCTCTCGCTTTTGCTCGGTCGGTATCACCACAAAACATTAATTCGTTCAACCACTGACTGAAACATACATTCATGCAAACGCATAAAAAAATATGAAAAAGTCACACCCAAAATACGAAAGGCATTAACCAGGGAATTGAAATCTCTGGATATTAAATGAGGAAGAGGAAGGGAATTAAGCTAAAGAAATTTGAGGCAGAAATAAAGGAGGATAATGAACTTGCAACCTCTGGCTAAATAATCTTTCAAAGAAAATAATAAAAATAAGCAACCTGAACTAATCAAATTTTAGACAAGGTTGTCAATATTCAATCGAGTTCAAGCAATATTCTAATTCTTAACCGGCATCAAAATGGAACTCTAAATCGGCCACTATTTCTCAACACAGACTCGTAAGATACACTCGGCTTTTGCCAAATTCTGATGGGGGAAGC
This sequence comes from Ascarosepion bandense, assembly GCA_037127315.1. Lineage (NCBI taxonomy): Eukaryota > Metazoa > Mollusca > Cephalopoda > Sepiida > Sepiidae > Ascarosepion > Ascarosepion bandense. Next base: position 706,944 of record JBBBDQ010000551.1, on the reverse strand, counting down.
TGCCGCCTTTCTGTCCTAATCTCGGCAATAAGCTGATGCTTAAAGTTTGCTGCTCTGGACAGCCAGTTTAAACTCAAATTCACAAGAACACACAAAAGGAAAGATTTCATTCCGTGAATTAGGTAAAAAATCTGAAAAAGAAATAAACAAAAAAAAATGAATCCACTGCGAAAAACAGAAATAAAAGAAAGAAAAGGAAAGGCTAGATACAGAGAATGGAGCAAGCGAGAACAAAGAAGGAAAAGAAATACAAACCACTCCTACCAGCAGCCACGAGGTGGTCTGATATAGTAGTAAAAGCGTTAAGAACTGCGAGGCAGTTGTATTCAATTTAAAATTAATTGTAAAAACCTTAATTGATATGTGTATATATAAAATGTCATTTCTCAATCGATTTTGATTTTCTTGATTTTATAATCTTTTTTTGACTTATAGTGGGCTATCTACAACGAGGCCAAATTCCGTTAATCTGCAACAACATACTACTACACACCAAAAGAACGCCTGCCCACTATAGTTTCATATTATTAAAGACCCATGTTGGTTTTGTTTACTTAGCTGATGTTTTTGCCCCTATTAAGGATATCTCTGTGTTGCTCGTTCAACCATCTCTTGCCTTCTAACTCAAAAAACTTAGATATTTTAAGGAATAAATAAAGGACCTTTATATACAGAATTTGCTCAGCCCCTTAGTCATGCTTTTACCATGTCTAATACTGTAAATTGCTTCTTTATTGTTATCAACGCTGAGCTGCCTTTCCGAATTTGTTGCTTTCTAAAAATTTGATTAGTTCGGGTTGCTTATTATTTTTATTATTTTCTTTATTTAACAAAGCAACAAAAAAGGAAAGGCAGCTCAGCGTTGATAACAAGAAAGAAGCAAATTACAGGATTAGACATGGTAAAAGCATGACTAAGCGGCTGAGCAAATGTATATAAAGGTCTTTTATTTCTTCTTTAAAATATCTAAGTTTTGGGGCTAGAAGGCAAGAGGTGGTTGAACGAGCAACACAGAGATAAAGAGGCAACAAACTATTCGTCGTGCCACAATAATGCATTTAAAATACGGAAGGAGATGAAAGGGCTAGGAAGAATGAAATAAACATACGAAAGTTATATGAAACGGCAGAGACGAATAGTGCGTGTGAATACAGGGACCAACATGAAGAATCTGAAGATCCCGCCCAAAGGTAAACTCTACTCACGTGGTATTATCATGTTGCCGAGAGTGGATAAAAACGGTAGGGAGTGATAAAGAAAAAGGAATTAAAACAAAAGGAAGCATAGTCTATGCTACAAGGCACAAAGAAGGAAAGAGAAGGGAAAACAAAAATAAAATAAAATAAAAAACAGTAACAAGAAAGACGAGAGGTAAAAAGGTAAACAAACAAAAAAACAAAAACGGTGTCCGAATGAATTTATCCTTGATGACGGAAGGTCCGAGTTACAAACGTGACATAAAGAACAACATCTATTGGGAAGTGGTAAACTTCTCACCCGACAAAAATCTTTCTCTTTCAACTCTCTTACAAACAAAAGAACACATAGTGTTCAGCGTTGCGTCAATAATGGTTTCCCATTACTAAGACAGAATTAGCATCGAGGCATAAAACCTTTTTCGGGCAGTATTCGAACCCTGATTTCTTCAAGAAATTTGCTTAACTTCTTGTTAAGACGTAGAGACATGAACCTTTGATGTATAGCTGTGTTTTGATGTTTAATATGTTTGACTGTGTTTCTTATTTCTTTAACAACGAAATAAATTGTATTACTTTTTGACTAAACTTCGTATTCTGACAATTCATTATCTTGAAAGTCGCGTTGTGATTTTCAGTGTCTTTGATCTTAACATCAAACGACATCGTACAGATTGAATAATAAAAATCAAATTATATCATTTATAATGATTTACAATGACATTTATTCAAGGCTTTTAGTTCGAAACTGATTAGCAATTAAGCAATATCTCTACGGAAATAGAAAAGTAGGAGAAATGAGTAAAGTCGACATCGAAGATAGATAGATAGATAGATAGATAGATATGAAGAGAATAAGATAGATAGATAGATAGATAGATAGATAGATAGATAGATAGATAGATAGATATGAAGAGAATAAGATAGATAGATAGATAGATAGATAGATAGATAGATAGATAGATAGATAGATAGATAGATATAAGCTTCTGTAAGTGTTCTTAGCTAGGTTTTGTGTCTAGGTACCGCCGATAATTATCAAAAATCAATAATCGAAAAAATCGGGTTATAGAAGGAGTAATCCGATTTTAATCAAATTTGATACACACATAGACAAAGATATAAGAAACGATATTCAGAAGTTTCAAGGTTGCAGTTCTTACAATAGTGCAGAAAATCGATTATATATATATATATATATATATATATATATATATAAGGCAAGGTGTTTGTGTGTGTGTCTGTTTATCTGTCTATATGTTCTTTATACAAATCCACAATTTTTATCCGATTCTCACCAAACTTCAAAATTTGACTTACATCCATTCACTTATTCTTTCAGTCTACGGTTTCGATTTTAACTGGAAACCACTATTGCTTTTTTGTCTTTCGTGCCGACGTCCAAAGATTCTGAGTTCTGAGATCATGGATTAGTTTTAAACCTTTCATTACACCCGATAAACGCCGGGCTATACTTCTAGTAATAGATAGATAGATAGATAGATAGATAGATAGATAGATAGATAGATAGATAGATATGAACAGAATGCAATAGATAGATAGATAGATAGATAGATAGATAGATAGATAGATAGATAGATTGTGTTGTACAATTTTCTTCTCCATACAAACGCCCATATCTGTCATACTTGATATCCTGATTGAGTGAACTGATGATTCACTATGCGTTTATAAATGTTACAAATGAATAAACTTTCTATCGTTTTCTGCCGCTTTGCTGAAATGTTGGTAAAGATGGTGGCTTTGAAATCATTGCTGTTGCCGTTATTATTCTCATTTCTGTGCCAATGGCTGAAAAGCTCTTTGCAGCTTAATGATAAATTGATATCAATAACAATATCAATACCAGATAACTGCGTGAACTTTCGGAATAACGGAGAAAAATAATAGTCTATAATTCAATGTGTCTTTCTGTAATGTTGTTTATGGCTTAAGCGTTTAAACAGCTATCAATGATTTCACAGAAGGAACAAGCTGGCCTCAAATCTCAGACTGCTGGTCAGATAACGTTAGTCGAAAAATTCTATCACTGGTGAATTATCTTTGTTTAAGGTATTGATATAAAATAAAAAATCTGAAGACACCGAGTTTATCAGAATTTAAAAGATCAAAACCGTTCCCTCAGCAAGATCGCTTATTGAAGCCAGGGATCCCGTGACGATAAAATTCTAGCCAGACGTGACATGCATTCTCCTGATCATTTTCCTCTCGCTTCATAGAAATAATGTACCAAATACAGTACATCATTTAATAAATCGAGAGAAAGAGAGAAAAAAACAGTTAATTTCCCCTCGTTGAAATTATCTCTAAGTTAATGCCAGGGTTTAATAAATTAAGAATACCGACGGCACACTTGTTTGCATCTTTTCCACCTCAATCAGTTAAGTGCTATGCTTAGGTGATCATTTCGGTTCATCACTGACTAGTGAGAAGATTTTCCCCACAGTAAGCTGCCAATTCTTTATGCGATAGATTGGTTACAGACCAGGGCTAAAAGAACCTGCCTGTCTAGCTATTGAACCGGTTGGAGAATAGATGGATTTATGCTTTACTCAAGGATATGTGCGCGGAAGTGAATGCAACGAACTCAACTGGAATTCGAAATCGAACCTCCGTTTTTAATTCCATTGATATCCCTTACACCACCCTGCACAGACTCCTTGTTACCTACAGTCCTCATAAATTGAGATCTTTTTTTGGAACCTGTTCTTTTATTGTCTTTTTCCTGAATCCGCCTCCCTAATTTCTTTTCATTCTCTTTCACTCCATGTAACCCCCTGTATCCTAAAAAAAAAAACTCATCAGAACAGTTGCCATGAAAATATTTGTAGAGGGAAGACACGTCACATCGGTGAGAAAATAACTGAAGCCGAGATGTCTGATCAGGATCGATTATATTGCAGATCCTCCTTTGAATTTTATCGAGAATCTCGAAATCTACATCAAAAGCAACAGGCTGGATATGGTAACAGTATCCATTGTTGCTATAGTCTGCTTTATGTAATACTAACCAAAGTAAAGATTGTATTATTAATAATTCTACTAGTATAATTAAAGTTGCCCACAAATATTCATCTCAAAAATATAACGTTTCATTTTTTTTAATCATATCACCCCGAGCAAAGCGGTAACGCCACTGATGTACAGGGGGCTACGTAAGAGTGAAAACATTGGAAAAGAAAAAAACCGGAAACCACATCCTAAACAGGGAACAAGGGATGTTCACCTGTTCAATAGACATTTATAATATTAGTACAAATACTTATTGTGTAAATAAAAACATTAAAATTAAGAAAAAGCAAAAACCATAGAAAAACTGGGAATGATTTAAAATGCATCCTCTCAGTAAATTAGCCGGTTCTCGAACGATCACCGAAGTTAAGCTACGTCGATCTTGGTCACCTAATGGGTGACACCTCGGCAATACTATATGACGTAAGTTTAAATGTGTAGATGAACTAATGGATAACGGCTCTGAATATAAAAACAGAAAACCAAGTTCCAATTTCTGATAGGTTTATTATATTCACTTATGTAAAAATACCCGTGGGAAAGATTTGAATCCACTTCTACCCCCAGCTATGTGTGAATTAAAAGAACTCACATCAGTAAATCATTATTATCTTCCAAACATTTTTAAAATCTAAAAATATTTTATAGCTTAAAGTAACTGCGAAAGGATGATAAGACCTAAAAAACAACCAAATATTAAAATTAAAAATACAGTTACTAACACTGTCAATAAAGCAATTAAAGTGATTTGTAAGAAATACCAGATAAAAATTAATAATGATAATATAAAATTTCAAAATCATAATTCTACTAATCAAACGAGTATGAAATATATCAACGAAAATCTAGAAAACAAAATAATAATGGCGGAAATAGACAAAGACTAGCCAAAAACCAACACTGGAGACAAGGATTTGTGTGATCATTAAACTGAAGAGATATGCTTAAATACTTATGTAAACTCATAGATAGATAGATAGATAGATAGATAGATAGATAGATAGATAGATAGAAGAAAAGACTGAGATAAATAGACGGGGGTATATATATATATATATATATATATATATATATATAGTAATTTTAATTATTTTAACTGAATTTTTAAACCAATATGAATTTTTTAAAAATAATTGTAATAGTTTTTTTTTTCAAATTATATTAAAATTTTGATGTACAATTTATTTTTGTACCGTAAATGTATCCCATTATATTTTAAACTAAATTCCAATGTTCAATTTTCCACGTCATCTTTTTATAAGAAAACAGACGAGTTGTTATAGACGCTATGACGATACATGAAGTTAAAATTTTATTTCTCTGGATACTGTTAATTCCCATTTATTTTATCTCGTTGTCCTTTCTCTTTTCTCTTCTTTTTTTCTCTTCTCTTTTTCTCTTCTTTCTGTTAATCAATCGTCTACTTTTTTCTTTATCCTTGCATTTTCCATTCTTTGAGGTTCTTTTAATTGAGCAAAGAATTATTTTGTAAATTACCGTTACAAATGTCTATTCTAAATATGGAAATGTGAGCGTCTATGTAAAAAAAACATGGGGGTATATTTTGAAGATCAACTGTTTTACAATTTGGGTCTGACAAGCCGCAATAACAACATCATTATGCAGCGAAATATGTATTACCCATTGTAATTGTAATAAATCAAAAACCGTTTCTAATATATATATATATATATATATATATATATATATATATATAGCTACTCTGGCATGTACGTATCGCTCATTCAGTAAAATGAATTAGAGCGCGATAGCTATTGGGCGCGTGTAATGATATGCACTAAAAGTCTGCCCACTTCCACCGAACGCCCATAGCCCAGGGGTAGAGTCGCCGACTGACACCATTTCGGTCGGGTACAAAAGCAATCGGAGTCTAACCGGAATGATGAGCTGTGATACGGCGAAGCAGATCTGTCTGCGGATGACAATATATATATATATGATTTGCCGTTGATGCGTGAAATCTCTGTTAGGGATTTCATGGAGAAATGATCATGCAACAGTTTTGAACTTCGAAATTTATTTTATATATATATATATATATATATATATATATATATATATATATATATATATATAAACTTATTTATAAATGAAACTTTGTCTGTGTGTGTCTGTGTGTGTGTATCTGTTACCTATAGAATCCAAAACGGCTGAACCGATTTTCTTGAAAATTTACACAGTTGTACTATGAGTGTCTGCGAGTGTTTTTAGCTAGGTTTCGTGTCGAGGTACCCCCGATAAATATCGAAACTCGATAATCGAAAACATCGGGTTATAGAAGAAGTGGTCCGATTTTAATTAAGTTTGATACAGTCATAGACAAAGACATAAGAAACGATATTCAGAAGTTTCAAGATTGCAGTCCTTACAATTGTGCAGAAAATCGATAATATATATATATATAAGGCAAGATATTTGTGTGTCTCTGTTTATATGCCTGTATGTCGATATTTTTTTCAGCCCTTTTATTTTAGTTTTTGCTTCGAGTTTGGCTTTAAGTAGGTATAATTGTAGTTCTTAGTCTCAGCCATGATACCATTTACTCAGAGGACTTATTTAGCCTTCAAAATTCAGTTTACGACGAAAAAACTTATTTGATATCGATACCAGGAAATCAAAATTTGACTTACATCCATTCATTTTTCTTTCAGTCTACGGTTTCGCTTTAACTGGAAACAACTATTGCTTTTTAGTGTTTCGTACCAACGTCCAAAGAGTCTGAGCTCTAGGACCATGGATTAGTTTTAAAGCTTTCATTACACCCGAGCAACGCCGGGCTATACTGCTAGTATATATATATATATATATATATATATATATATATATATATATATATTAGGTGCGATTGGTAAATTGTCGCAATTATTTTATTATTTCAAATATTCTTTAGGCTGAGTCTGAGCTCCGGGACCATGGATTAGTTTTAAAGCTTTCATTACACCCGACCAACGCCGGGCTATACTGCTAGTATATATATATATATATATATTAGGTGCGATTGGTAAATTGTCGCAATTATTTTATTATTTCAAATATTCTTTCGGCTGAGTCTGAGCTCCGGGACCATGGATTAGTTTTAAAGCTTTCATTACACCCGAGCAACGCCGGGCTATACTGCTAGTATATATATAATTCTTACTTCGAACATCGTTACTCTAAAAAGCTTTCCATCCAAGTGTTCTTTTTTTCTTTTTACTTGAGAGCGGCATGATTTAATAACAAGAACTTGGATAGGTTATCAAGGCAACGAACCTGTTCTTGTCAAAAGTAAAATGAAATAAAACAAATAAATAGCGATCAACGTTCGCTGAGAATCTGGAATTTAAAACTGTCTGTGAATTTCTGGTGAGATTCTTTAAATTCAACAGTGTGTTTATTTTTCACCCTTACGTCGTGCACCCCTCACACAACTGCACGAGCAATTTTTTACAAGATGGATACCGATATCTAGTTAGGCCTTTTGCTTGGTATAGCTTTTCCTAATCTAAACCAATATAAGAAGGAGTTAGAGTGAGTGGAGACGACAAATAATAAAAGAAACAAAAACAGGCATGCGTATTTACTTGTGTGGCCCCCATGTGTACACACAATGAAATCCGGTATGTGTCATGAATCATCAACGATTTATCACGTTTTACATATCTATTCCTACAAAGGTGGTTACTAATTCTGAACGGACTGCGATAGATAGATAGATAGATAGATAGATAGATAGATAGATAGATTTTTTTTTTAATCATCTCACCCCAAGCAAGGCATTCCACTGCCACTATTGCGCATGGGGCTACATAGGGGAAGGTAAAGAGAAGGAGTGGTTAGACATAGGGAATGTCAGGAGGATGAGTGTTGGGCAGATGGGAAGAGTGTTTGATAGAATGGGAGCAGGTTAGTGTGTTAGGAGGTGTCTATTAACCTTACATTTAAACTCCTGGAGATTGTAGCCGTCGGGGAAGCAATCGTTTGGAAGAGAATTCCACAGTCGGGAAGTGCGAGGAAAGAAACTGTTGGAGTAGAAGTTACGGCTGCATTTTATCGGTTTCACTGTAAAAGGGTGGGATCTAGTTGCTAATCTAATATCTCGTTCAAATACGTATTTAGGGGGCACTAGTGATCTAAGTTCATCGGAGCAGAAGCCGTGAAAGTATTTATAGAAGAGACACAGGGAAGCCACGTCGCGCCGGTGGGAGAGAGACTGCAGGCGGTCTGCCAAGTCAGTATCTATCACATTACAGACCCTCCTCTAAACCTTATCGAGAAGCCCGAGGAGAACAGCAGGGGCACCCGACCAGATATGGCAGCAGTATTCAATGCACGGGCGGATGGTAGATTTATAAATGTGCAGGATAGATTCAGACGGAAAAAACTTCCGGGCCCTACACAGAGAACCGACTTTCATAGCAGCGAATTTAGCAATGGATTCGATATAGTCATTCCAGGCACAGGGAAGCCAGATCCTCCTTTGTATTTTGTCAAGAAGCCCAAGGAGAGCAACAGGGGCACCCGACCAGATATGGCATCAATATTCAATACACGGGCGGATGGTAGATTTGTATATGTGCAGAATAGATTCAGGTGGGAAAAACTTCCGGGCCCTGCACAGGGAGCCGACTTTCATAGCAGCAGATTTGGCAATGGATTCAATATAGTCATTCCATTTGAGGTCCGCTGAAAGTGTGAGACCAAGGAGGCACAGTGTTTTACTCTCTGGGAGGCAAGCCTGGTCCATGCTAATGGGAGGTAGGTGAGATTGTCGATGATGGTTAATTGAGAGTAGCTTCATTTTAGAAGCATTAAAATTTACTAACCATTTCTTACCCCAGTCCAATATGAATTGGAGGTCTTTTTCAATCTCGACTGCGAGGTTAGCTTTGACGCCTACACCAGATTTTTGTAGGAGGCGAGAATAAACTGTGGTGTCATCGGCGTACAAACCTATTTGGGCTCTTATGGAATCAGGGAGATCATTAATGTATATCAGGAAGAGTGTAGGACCTAAGATGGAGCCTTGGGGGACACCTGTGTTTGTATGGTAGTTCTGAGAGGCATGTCCGTTTAATACGACCTTCATTGTGCGGTTAGAGAGGAATGACTGGATTAGTTCAAACAAATGTCCAGTTATACCATAGCTCCGCAGTTTACATAGAAGGCCAGCATGCCAAACTCTGTCGAACGCCTTAGATATATCCAATGCAACGGTACGGGCTTCGCCATTCCTGTCGAGTGCCTGGTATATGTACTCGGTGATGGTCGTTAGAATATAAGCAGTAGAGCTGGTGAAGCGGAAACCATATTGCTTGTCCGAGAGGAGCCTGTGTGCTGTGAGATGCTGAACCACCTCGGCGTTGATAATGGCTTCGAACACTTTGCCAAAGATCGGAAGAAGGCTGATAGGGCGGTAATTTGCAGTGTCAGAGGGTTCTCCAGTGTTTTTAAATATAGGATCTACAGAGGAAGATTTCCAACAGGCAGGAAAGCAGGAAGCAGATAGGCAGAGGTTGTAGAGCTTAGAAAGGACAGAGGAGAGTTCAGGGGCACATTTCTTTAAGACTATGGTTGGGATTCCGTCACCACCGCTCGCTTTGTGAGGGTCAAGTTTTAAGATTATCTTAGAGACAAGCGAAGGTGTAATGTGGACATCATTCAGTTGTGCCTCGGTTCTAGGTGAGAAGTCGGGTGTCAAAACTCCAGACGAGTCCAGACTCGAATTGTTCGAGAATCTGCGGGCAAAGCATTCAGCCTTATCTGCTGGGGAGGTGAGGACCTCAAATTTGTTGATTAGCGGGGGTATTGTGGACTTGCTCTTGTTAAGTACTCTTTTACAGAGTCGTCAGTAGTCTTTAGAGCCGAATTTAGAGCATGCTATGCGTTGCTTCATTCTGGCAGCAAACAACATCTTAGCTTCGTTAAGTATCCTTTTACACTTATTACGAGCTGAAATGAAAAGGCGCCTGTTTTGGTCCGACGCGTAGTTACGATAGAGTCGGAAGAACTGATTCCGGTGGGCAATGGCAGCCGAGCAAGCGGGTGAGAACCATGGAGACGAATGAGATTTAAGCTGGAATTTTCTAGCAGGGATGAAGGCATTGATGCCAGCCTTAACCCAGGAGGAGACCTCGGATGCACATTCTTCGATGGGAAGACTAAAGACGTTGTTCCAAGGGATGTCACAGAGGAAGTCTCGGAACGAATCCCAGTCTGCTCTTTGATAGCAGTAGGATATTCTACTTGTCTGGGTTTCATGGGTCGGGCGGGAGTGGAGTGAAATATTGACGGACACTACAATGTTTTCAGAGTTTCTGAGTGGGCAGAGTTGTCTGGTAGTGCAAGAGTCTGGGATGGAAGTGAAGCAGAGGTCTAGAAGTGAGTCCCTTCCGTTAGGGTTGTCGGAGAAACGCGTGGGGAAGTCCACTACTTGCGTAAGGGATTGGGTGATTGAAAAGTTCATGGTGTGGACACCAGCAGGGTCAGTGACAGCGTTCTTCAGCCACTTGGTGTGGTGGGCCTTAAAGTCACCAAACACGAATACATGGGCAGAGGGATGGGAAGAAATAGCTTTGTCAATATTGTCAGAAATGATGTCAAGTAACGAACAGTCAGGGGAGGAAGGAGAGCGGTAGAGAAAGAAGAGATAGCTAATCGAGCTGAGAAGTGAGAGGCGGAAGCACATGAAAGAATGATCTGGGGATTCAAAAGATGACACCCTAGCTAAGGGAAGGTGTTCGCTGACATAGACACCAAGCCCATGCATATGAACATTGGAGTCCTTCCTGAAGAGGGGAAGGTAGCCAGGAATGTAGAACTCAGATGAAGGGTTAAGATTAGTTTCACATAGGGCTAATATATCAGATAGATAAATAGATAGATAGATAGATCGATAGATAGATAGATAGATAGATAGATACGACAAGACTAAAATAGATATATGAATAGATTCGACAAGACTTTGAAATAGAATGAAAGAAAGAAAGCAAGAAAGAAAAAGAAAGAAAGAAAGAATGAATGAAAGAGGTATGTGTGTGAGTTTACTTTTGTGTCTCTTATGCAATCATGCATGTATAATGAATGTGTAATTTTATGTATTTAACACTTCAAACTTTATTGTTGTAGTAATTTGTTATTTGAAATAAATTCCTGTATTTCCTTTATTGAACAGTGCGTCTATCAGCCTCCACACCAATCGGCTAAGTAACAAATTTGATACCATCTAGCGTTATCAGCAGTCTCAAGAAACCCTCGCTTACATGCTAGTTAGCAAAACTAATGGTGGCGTCCCATCCAATATTACGCACAAGGCTTGAGGCAACGCGTCGTATTATTTTCAGATTCTTTCCGAAAGTGTCGTAGGATGGGATTGCCTCCTACATACCGAAAACATGAAGAAGTCACCTTCCTAACAAATTGTCAATGGTGAAATTCAAACCTGTGTATTATGGCCAGAAATTGGTAAACAATGGAAGCGAATTAAGTGTTCTTTATGCTTGGTTGGGGAAACGTAATATACAACGCTTTGCGCACACATAAATGGTGAGCAGACCGGATCTAATCGAAACTGAAAAAAAAGTTAATCTACATACTTTTCAGCACAGTTAGTAGAGTTGTCAAGTAGGTACTGACCTATGGCTGAATCAAGCGCAACCACATGAATCTGTAACGTTCTACATACCGAAAACATCAAGAAGTCTCCTCCCTAACGAATCTTCAATGGTGAGATTTGAAACCTGGGTCTTATGGCCAGAAAGTGAACTTCCTTTCTGATAAACAATAGAAGGGAATTAAGTGTTCTTTGTTCTCGGTTGGGGAAAGGTAATATAAAACGCTTTGAGCACACGTTTGAGCGAAACCGACAAGAAAATTCATCTACATACTTCTCAGCACAGTCATTCTTCTTCTTCTGTGTGCCCTGTCCCTTCAGGACGTAGGCGATCATGGATCTCCACGTCTCCCTATCCCTTGTGGCTCTTAGTATGTTTGCTCCTGTTGCTCCTGGCAACCCCCGTTCCGTCATCCACCTGATCAGACCCTGCAAATATGTTATCCGCTGCCTTCCTCTGTCTCTCCTTCCTTCTATCTGTCCAGTCAGTATCAGGTTCTCCAGGCTCTCCTTCCTCATTGCATGTCCCAGGAACTTCAATTGTCTCTTCCTGATGCTCAGCATCAATTTCCTTTTTGTTGCCATTCTTTCTAACACTTCGTCGTTGCTTGTATGCTCAGTCCACGATATCCGTAGCATCCTTCTGTAGAACCACATTTCGGCCGCTTCTAGTTTTGTCCTCATTTTCGATGATATTGTCCAGCATTCACAGCCGTATTGAAGAACTGACATCACGTAGCAGTCTAGCACTCTTTTCTTCGTTTCTATTGAGATTTTCCTGTGTGTTAGTATTTTGCTCATCTTCTGGAACGCGTCCTTTGCCATGCCAATTTGCCTTCGGATCTCCGTGTCGCACTTTCCATCTCCTGTTAGAACACTTCCTAGGTACTTAAATTCTTGGACTTGTTTGATTCTGTTATCCCCTTCCTGTATTTGGCATTTTAGTTTGCACCTTTTGCTGATGACCATGCATTCAGTTTTCTTATAGTTTATTTGTAGTCCTTTCTTGTCACTCTCCACTGCTACTTTCTGCATGAGATCTTGCAGTTTACTTTCCGTGTCCGCAATCAGTACTGTATCGTCCGCATATCTTATGTTGTTCAGGTTGTGGCCTCCAATAACAAATCCTGGTGTGTCATCTAGGGTCCTCAAAATATTCTCGCTGTATAGGTTGAACAAATCCGGTGAAAAGACACATCCTTGTCTTACGCCTTTTTCTATCTTTGTGTATCTACTGAGGTCGTTACCTGTCCGTATGCAGGCCGTTTGCTGCCAGTAGAGATTCTAGATTATTCTTATGTCTTTGCCGAAAATGTCGAGGTTGCCTAGCATTTCCATCAATTCTTTGTGTCGTATTTTGTCGAACAGTTTTCAAGTAGGTTCTGGCCTATGGCTGAATCATGCGCAAGCACATGAATCTGTAACCTTCTTCCTCGATTTGATCCAGGGCTTATATATATATATATATATATATGCAGGGCTTATATATATATATATATATATATATATATATATATATATATATATATATATATATATATGAAAATATGAAATATGCTGTATGGATAATTGAACGGAAGGAGAAATCTGAGATCCGAGCCAAAACCATTTTAGTTCACGTACGCAGAAGAAATGAAAACAGGCATGAACCATTTCTTTCCCTCTTAGCAATGTGCTGAAAAGCAGACGAGAGTAGGTTCTATAGCCTTATAACCTTTGAAAAGGTATTATATAGATTATAAAAAAAAAATTTTAATTATTTTCATGAAGTAAATCGTAAATTATTAAATTATGTTTTTATAGAAATATTTTAAATTGTTGATACACGTTCTTATAAAATAAATGACATTCCGATTTACTTTACAAAAATAATTTAATGAAACTGCTTCATTTTGTTTTCAATTTTCGAATTAATTTCTTAAAAATAATTAAAAACTAGTGTGTTTTATTGAATTATTTTTATATGTGAATTTACTTAAATAAAACAAATTTAATTACAATTTACTTTATTAAAAAATAGTTAAGAAATAAACTTTGGTTTATATTTTTTCTAAAGCACGTTCAAATACGTCAGTTGGGGAAAATATTCACTGATTAAGGTTTTAATCATTAAAAAAATAATTATAAAAGAAAAAGGAAACATTTATGAAAACACAAGAAAAATTAAATAAAAAATTAAGCACAATAGCTTGTCACTCATCTTCAATAAAAAATGTATAAAAGAGAAATTACTTCGAAAAATACAGAATTATATATATATATATATATATATATATATATATATATATATATATGGGCAGCAATCTTTCATTTATATATGTTGTATATTTCGTTAAATATATTTATATATATATTTCTATTCTTCGTTAAAAACGAAACAATTAATAGATAGATAGATAGATAGATAGATAGATAGATAGATAGATAGATAGATAGATACGAAGAGATACGAAGAGACTTTAAAAAATTGATAGATGAAAACAGGCTTAGATAGATAGATAGATAGATAGATAGATAGATAGATAATGAGCACATTGAGATAGATAGATAGATAGATAGATAGATAGATAGATAGATAGATAGATAGATAGATAGATATGAACGGACTGAGATAGATAGAAACACGGGGGTAAACCTTCCAGCTGACAAATATAATCAGCAGGATCGGACGGGTGTACTATGCAGGAGAGTGTACTTCTCCAAAGCAGGTTTGGTGAATATAAATTCTGGGTGGTTAAAAGCAATCGGAGTCTAACCGTACTGATGAGCTGCGATACAGCGAAACAGATATGTCTACGGATGACTATATATATATATATATATATATATATATATATATATATATATTTGATCCTCGGCCTACAGACAACTTCGAAATCTCCTGCAACTCTTTTGGACGATCATCTTATTTAATTTCATGACTGCTGCCATAATCCTTACTTTCATTTTGTCTTTGATGTTACAAGGAGTTTCATTGGTTTCTCACTCAACTGCGACACGCACATAATAATATAAGGAGCTGCAGTCTAGGCGGTATGGTGGCCAGATTTAAGGGTTGATCTGGTCTGACACTCATGACTGGTTTCAAAGTCCTCTTGTCAGACATAAGCTAATAACTTATTAATAAATATACACATTATACAACGTCTATGGCACGACACGGTGTTTCATGCGTTATGCAATCATCAGGTGCATAATTAAAACTCAGATGTAGGATAATATGTATATTTTTTAATATATATAAAATAGCTCTGTCTATACTTAATCGAGAATTGTTTTATTAAAATCAGAATAATAATATTATCCATATGGGTATCCTCATATATATGTATTAAATTACGTCACTATATATATATATAGTGCGTTTATTTAGCAAAATTTACTATGAAAACGAGTAACAAGTAACTTAATGTTCTTTATACATTTTTCTCCATGCATTGCTAAAAGTGTTTTCTCTTTTCTGTGCATAAAATGTGTAAAAACCGTTCAACAGATATATTTCCAAAACTTGAAATACTACGTCGATAAGACAGCTCGAGAGGATCACAAAATATGCAAAAATACTGCTCAGCGAAGAGACAAATTACACATCGTTCATTCAGTAATGAATTTCATTACTGTCGGATTCAGGCTTGTGTTTACATTGTATATAACACGTTAAAGCCTGCCTTCTTCTACCGAACGCCCAGGGGTAGAATCGCCGACTGATGTCAATTCGGTCGGATTTAAATCCTGGCTAGAAGCAACTGTACTGATGAGCTGTGATACAGCGAAACAGATCTGTCTATTGATGACTATATATATACATATATATATATATATATATATATATATATATATATGTCTGTGTGTGTGTGTGTGTGTCTGTGTGTGTGTGTGTGTGTGTGTGTGTGTGTCTGTGTGTGTGTCCGTGTGTAAACTTTTGTAAACTAGTCAGATATTGATTCGTACTTGGAGCATTGCACCCATCCTAACCTACACACACACACACACACACACACACACACACACACACACACACACAGAGTGAGAGAGAGAGAGAGAGAGGGTGCAATGGATAAATTGTCGTCTGAATAACGCAAAATTGAAAATAACACTGCCGTCTCATTTCAACAGATATATTTATCAAATTTATACAAAATTATCTTGAAATATTAAAGTGTAAATCTATTCATTAAAATCGACATTGGTTTCAAACTCCGCCTCCAGACAACCTCGGAATCTTCTGCAACTCTTCTGGACGCTCATCTTGTTTAATTAGGTGAATGCTACCATAATCTTTGCTTTCAGTTCATCTTTGATGTTACAAGGAGTTTTGTTGATCATTCGCTCAACTGCCACCAACACATGATATTCGAGCGTGCTGCAATCTGGGGCGTAAGATGGCAGATTCAAGGGTTGATGTGGTCGCAGAAATTGTCTGATAGCCATGTCTGGTTTCAGTGTCCACTTGTCATACACACGGTCTTCTAGCAGTCACTCTCTTGACCCAGAGCAGTACGAGCTCCTTGAGATACTTGATGTAGACATCCTTATTAAGTTTGAGGCCATCGCAAACAAATCCTGAAATTCTTTTCTCATCATAACAATCAGAATTTGAGTGTTTTAAATGGTCCAAGTCTAACCAAACCCCCTTAATCAGGGAGGCATTATTACATAGACAGAGTTGACCATTCAAAAATTGCTCAACTGATCTTATTATACTGCTTTGTCGACAAAATAAAAACAATGCACAAATTAAATTACCGACAATTTACCCATCACACCTTGTGTTTGTGATTATATATAGTCACCTGCAGACAGATCTGTTTCGCTGTATCACAGCTCTTCAGTACGGTTACACATCCGATTGCTTTGACCCAGAATTGAAACTCGACCAAATTGGCGTCAGTCAGCGATTCTACCTCTGAGATATGGGCGCGCGGTAGAAGGAGGCAGACCTTTAGCATATGATGTATCATACGCCAATTGTTAGAGTGATCTGATTCATTACTGAATGAGTGTGTGTGAGTATATATATATATATATATATATATATATATATATGTGTGTGTGTGTGTGTGTGTGTGTGTGTGTGTCTGTGTGTGTGTGTCTGTGTGTGTTTATATATATATGTGTGTGTGTGGGTGTATGTGTGTCTGTGTATCTGTGTATGTGAGTGTGTGGGTTTATATATATGTGTGTGAGTGTCTGTGTTTATATATATATATATGTGTGTGTGTGTGTGTGTGTGTATGTGTGTGAGTGTGTGAGTGTATGTTTTTATATATATATATATATATATATATATATATATATATATATATATATGCTTGCTTGAGCAACGTTGAGCCTGGTCAGTACTTAGGTGGGTGACCACTTGGGAATACCAGGTGCTGTTAGCGTTCACGGATGTGCGTTGTGGTGCGGTGGATGTCGGCTTAGAGGGGGAAATCAGTGAGCCGAGTTCCAATTCCAGTCAAGCACACTGCATTCACTTGCGCACTAGTACCCTTGGGAAAGGTATTAATCAGTCCGTTCTCTCCAATTATGGGTTAAATAATTGAGGTCTGCTGTTCGTGCGATGTGTGGCAGATTTCTGCACCGATTGTTTGTTATCAGCAGTTCCAAAAAGTGTGGATGGTACTACACAATGCCTTCATCACTATAAACAAATTTTTGTGTGGATGTCTTACTAAGGTTAGACCCTCATACATCGAAATCGATGGGAGAGTCCATAATAATATATATATATATATATATATATATATATATATATATATATATATAGACAGAGATTGAGTGAGAGCAAGAGAGAGGGGTGGGAATGTTTATTTAGTTTTCAAACACGGTCATGAAATATATATATTCAATTGTCGATCAATAGTTTTGCCAGCCTGACAATAAGTTATCAGCTTAATTTTTCTTTCAGTGCTACATGATCAATATTCGTCAATGAATTGCCTGCATTCTCAAAGATGGAAAAAAATGTTGTATAATAAATATTTTCTGTGAAAACTAAAGATTTCTTTCTTTGTTTTTTTCTTCATTAGGCTGCATATTTATTGACACGTTTGTGGCGTGGGTGCAAAAAAAAGGAAAAATAAAAATGAAAGAATGTTGGAGGGCAAAACGTGATGAACAGCGTAGTTTTGTTTTCGCTTCTCGACTTTGGTAAAAAAAAAAAAAGGCGAGTTTTCATGTTCACTGATGGAGCGAGCTATTTCGGTTCCGTGACGAGAGTAACAATTGACGATCGATCAGTGATAAAAACCATAACGGATCGAACATTACAACAACAGATATATATATATATATATATATATATATATATATAGAGAGAGAGAGAGAGAGAGAGAGAGAGAGAGAAAAGAGCGAGAGAAAAACAAATACAGAGATAGTGAGAGAGAGAAAAAGAAAGTGTGAAATAGAGAAAGAGAAATATATTGAGAGATAGAGAGAATTGAACAGAATATGATAGATATGAACAGTATTTCATAGATGGAGAGAAATGAACAGGATTGTATTTTCCTAGATAGATAAATAGATAGATAAATAGATAGATAGATAGATAGATAGATAGATAGATATTATCAATTACTTAAACGTTATTGTCAGCGGATATTCGTATTTGAGTAGATACCTTCCCTTTTTTATTTTACTTAAGAGCATATTTATTTATTTTCATGTGTCGGCACACACACACACACACACACACACACACACACACACACATATATATATATATATATATATATATATATATATATATATATATATAACCATATAGTTATGAATCAATTGAATTAAACTCGTTTGTACATGTTCTAAAGTATAATGTATAATATATATAATCATATAGTTATGAATTAATTGAGTTAAAGTAGTTTGTACATGTTCTAATGTATAATTTATAATATATATATATATATATATATAGTTATGAAATAATAGCTTTTTTTCATGTAAATCATTTGCACCAACAAAATCAAAAATTGCCTGATGAAGAGAATCTATCTCGAAACTTACAAAATTCAGTGTCGCAATGTACAATTAATTCATAACTATATGATTGTATGAAGTTTTATAATAGGTATTATATTGAGTACTGTTTTAAATAAAATAAATGCTGGAGCAGTCAAAATAGTAAAATTTTGAGTCCTCTTCACCTGGATTTATATACATATATACAGAGATTAAACTATTTTGTGTTTACACACACACACACACACACACACACACACACACACACACACACACACATATATATATATATATATATTAATGTATAGTTGGGCAGTAACCTTCCTTTTAAGTATATTTCGTTGATAATGATAACAACGAAAATTTTATTAATTCCCTGTTTAATTTTTCTAGTATTCTAACATATTCTTAATAAAAATTTTGGTTACAAATACAATAATTCTATTTTAATCAAAATATCAAAAGCCTCTCGCTATTAGGGAGACACTATATATCAAACCATTCTCTCCAACCATCAATATTGCATTATTTAATATTGAAAATGGCGTTTTTAAAGTTTGTGGAAATCATGAAATATGCTCACGCTATTTCCACATTTCAAAAATGTTCCTTTTTCACAGACAAAACAAAATACGTTGCAGTCACAAAAAAGGGTTAAATAGCAACAGCGGAAATATGAAATTCTTGAGAATAGCCAGAGAATTGGCTGAAAGTAGTTAGAAAAATTATTACGGTACATTTTTACATACCTTATTTCCAACAAAAGGAAACATATTAGAATACTGGAAAAATTAAATGAGACATTAATAAAAACTTCCTTAATCTTTTGAGAAGAAATAAAATCTATCTCTTGTTTAGGATTGTGTTTCAGGTTCCCTATAAAGTCTTCCGTTTTATACTTCTAATGTCACCGACTGCACTCTGAAATTTTATTCATTAGTTAAATATTGTTTTCTTACGCTCATACAACACATGAGCCGTTTTAAGCATTGTATTTTGGCTTTAATTTCAGGTGAAAATAAAGACAAAAATTCTCTAACATATCAAACAGATTTTAGTCAACAATACAATAATCCTTACTCATACACACAGTAAAAAGAACCTTCAGATATTGGAGGCCATCTACATTAAATTAAAACAAACAACATTTAATAAAATCACGTTTAAATCTGGTCATAACACATTACATTGCATTTAAATATATGTTTCTTTTAATATTTCGAGCTCTCACGCAGTGTGACGTCATAGAACCGCATTACAAATTTACGAACTGCGTTTGCTATTTGATATCTGTTATGGTTGCTCAGCAAACTTTTATGTCAACACAAGATAAAATCGTCTTTGATGGTGGATGTTTTTTTTTATGCTAACATCCCTGTAACCTCTCTGAAGATGTCTTATGTGAGTCGAAAGCTTAGAACTAACTTGATAAAGAAATATCCAAATGTTGGAGAATTTTTGTCGTTATTTTAGTTGAAATTTAAGTCAAAATACAATGTTTAGAACGGTTCATGATTAAACATAATAGACAATCATTGTCTGTTATATTTAACAGTATATTAGCTGCTGCCTCGATACACTATATATATATATATATATATATATATATATGTGTGTGTGTGTGTATGTGTGTGTGTGTGTGTGTGTGTGTGTGTGTGTGTGTATGTATGTATGTCTGTATGTATAGATAATTTTCTTCCGCATACTTGCTTTCCTGACAGTTACAATCTCCAAGAATTTAAATGTAAGGTCGATAGTCATCTCCTGTCTCACTAACTTACATCCTCTCTCTCGTGCTTTTCTACATCCACCCCACTATCATCAGTACTCTCTCCCCTCTCCTACTCTGTTCCTGACACTCCCTGCATCCTCTCACTCCTTATAACATTCCTTCTCGTCCACCCCACTCTCATCAGTAATCTCTTCCCTCTCTTACTCTCTTCCTGACAACCTCTGCCACTTCTCACTCCTCAACATTCATCCTATGTAACACCCTGCACAACAGTGGCTGTAAAATGCCTTTCTTGGCGCGACATGATTATAATATATATATATATATATATATATATATATATATATATATATATATATGCTACGTAACCTGATGTAAAATGATCCACAATGGAAAACCCGTACGTATTTCAAATGGTATCCCTATACGAAAAATTCTTATAGGGTATTTTAGCAGACACATGTTGTTTACTTCTAAAATCCAAACGCCGCGTCGTTTTACCTTTTCTTTTCACTGTATGAGTGAGTATTATTGTGTTGTTGACTAAAAACTGCCTAATATTGCCTACATGGCTATTTTTTCTAAGAAATGTTATTTAACTGAACTCTGATCTCTCTATATATAGAGAGACAGACAAACAGACAGACAGACCTAGGTGGGTAGAATTTCCAAGAAGTACTGCATTTCGAGTTTGTTCCACACGGAGCGCCATCAGTGCTAAACTGTTTTGACAGCAGCTAAACTGCGTGTACGACAAAACTAAAAAAGGAATATTCTGCTTTGATCAATTGAGGTGGGTCTTTTGTTTGAGCTAGACAATGCGAGGCCAAACACTGCCTGGTTGACTAAGGAGAAGTTAAATAAAATATGAACGGTATTCAGATTTTTCTACATCCATCATTCAGTCCCGATGCTGCTCCGAGTGACTGGTCTATTCGCTAAATGGTGCACTTTCTTAGCGACTAGCGAGTCAACACATTTGATGAATTGAAGGAATCGGTTACAATTTTCTGATATAACATATTTCACATAACAAAAGCCTGTGTATCACATATGACGTACAGAACGTACTGATCATAAGTTATTTATTCTACGCTCTGAGCCTGGTTTTTGTGGTTTTTTTGGATTTTTTAAAACTTTTTAGAGTAAAAATTTAGTGTTACTGTATTGGTTGTTCAGTGAAAATAAATGTCTCGTATCAGCTTTATAAGCAATACTTTTCTGAGTGTTAAAACTTTTCTTTTTCCAAGTGAAAGATTTTACTTGTTTCAATAAAGTAGAAAAATATATTTTTTTTTATTTTAGACCTTATATTATTCGTCAGCTATCTTGTGGTCATATCAGTCAGTTAAGTGCCATACGTGATACACACTTGGACTATCATGTCTCCAAAGAGACATGATTGATTGGGCAGAAAATTACCCCACATTAGGTTACCATTATTTTCCGCGGCAGACTGGTTGCTGACCAAGTCTATAGAAGCAAATCTGTCTTGTTATTTAACCCATAACTGGAGGGAAGAAACGGATTAATACCTTTCCAAAGAGCATTTGTGGGTAAGTGAATGCAGGGAATACAACTGGAATTCGAACTCGGCTACCCGATTTCTCGTTCCGTGCCGATATCCACTGCACCACAACGCACATCATGCTCTACCGGCCATAATTATTAGGCCACCCCAGTTTTTAAAAAAATGATGTATTTCATACTATTTTTTAGTATTTTTTGCCAAGTGAATAATTGTAAATGAAAATAGAATGGTTCTTTTGTTAATATTGCATAATAACATGTGAATCAAATGAACTCATAATTATTTAATCTAAACTTATTTATAAATGGAACTTTGTGTGCGTATGTCTGTGTGTGTCCGTTACCTATAGACTCCGAAACAGCTGAACCGATTTTCTTGAAAATTTACACAGTTATACAATAAGCGTCTGCGAGTGTTCTTAACTAGGTTTTCTGTCGAGGTACCCCCGATAAATATCGAAAATCGATAATCGAAAAAATCGTATTATAGAAGGAGTGGTTCGATTTTAATCAAATTTTATACACTCATAAACGATACTCAGAAATTTCAAGGTTGCATTTCTTACAATCGTGCAGAAAATTTATATATATATATATATAAACGCAAGATGTGTGTGTGTGTGTGTGTGTGTGTGTGTGTGTGTGTGTGTGTGTGTGTGTGTGTGTATCTGTCTGTATGTCCTTTATACAAATCCACAATTTTTATCCGATTCTCACCAAATTTCACACAAATATTCTTTAGCCTGAGTCTGAGCTCCAGGACCATAGATTAGTTTTAAAGCTTTCATTACACCCGAGCAATGCCGGGATATACTGCTAGTTACTTATATTGCAGTTTCATCAATGAAAAAATGAAGAAAAGTTAGGGTGATTCGGACGAGTTCATCATTCCTTCTTTGCATTGTAAAATTTTGCAAATATATTACTTAAAAAAAAAAATACTTGGGTGGCCTGTTAATTATGGCCGGTAGTGTATATAATCCACATTACATTAGGTCTTTCTGCAGACCTCCTGCTCAGTAATAGAATATTTACTTAAGCGTCTTTAGTTTTACTTCTTTAAAATTATGGCGCGTGTGCACCACATACAGATGCGGAAATCACTTGATGGGATGCGCAAGACAAGCAAAGGATTAAAAAATAGATTTATTTATCCAAATTTTTTAGTCTGTCTTATTATATATATTATAATGTATTCCCTAAGAAAGCTTTAATAATATTTTTCATTTTTAACAGGTTTTTCATCTTTTAATTTTTTATTCGAATTTATTGAATTTGAATCTATTGATATTCTCAAATATGTTGCTGCCAGGAAAATTATTTCGTTTTCTTTTGATTTATTGTAATTGTATTATTCATCCATAATTTTAACAGATTAATGAAATAATTGTTATGGTGCCCTCCTACGAGGAATGGACTCTTCCTCTTGCTATATAATTAGGCAGTTAACGGCAGTTAATTACAACAGTCTGTACGGAGTTAAAGCCAGCTACTATTTCAGTTCAATAAGCAGCGTAACTTACCGTTCGGACTTAGTTATTTCTAGTTACTTATTACTAACATTTACTTTGTACATGTGTTCTTGTTATACTAATACATTGTTTTTAATCTACATTCTTGTTCCGTGTCTTACTTCCGGCACAAACCAGTCATTACAACTTTTCGGCGAAGTTTTGCTACAACCACTTCACAACAATAATATAAAATGATAAATGATGTAGGGGAAAATAGCGCTAAAAATATCAATAAAACGTTTCGCTAAAATATTTTGCATAATAATATTGGAAAAAGTGCGAATATATATATAGTCATCCGCAGACAGATCTGTTTCGCTGTAACACAGCTCATCAGTACGGTTAGACATCAGATAGCTTTTTACCCAGGATTGAAACCCGACCGAATTGGCGTCAGTTGGTGATTCTACCTCTGAGCTATGGGCGCTCGGTAGAAGGAGACAGACTTTTTAGCGTGTCTATTATCATTATACATGCCCAATAGCTGAGAGTGTTCTAATTCATTGCTGAATGAATACAATATATATATATATATATATATATATATATATATATATATATATATCCAAATGTGAAAGAACAAAGAATAAAATTGCAACGTTCAAAACATTAATTTAAAACATGGTTCCATATAAAAATAGATCAATAAATATTTATTATTCAACTTTACATTAGAAAATGTAGGGAACTACTTCAAAATTGTACATTTTGTTTCGATATTGAAAAAACAATGTCACGTCAAGTAGTTAACAATGATTGTAATAAACGCTTTTATTTTTAAAAAAACATTCGTTTTATGAAGAATCACTTCACTTTTACAAAGTAAAAGGGTTTAATAAATATTAAGGAAAAAAGAGAAGAAAATAAAGTAAGAAATCAAGAAAAGGGAAAGAAAATTAAAAAGAAAAAAAGAAAGCATAAGAAATAAACCCTATTATAGAGTGAATAAGGAAATAAGCCAAAGAGAGAGAAGAATGCAAAAAAATTCCACTGATACGAAGGAAGAGGAAAGTAAAGAAAAACAACAAATACGATGTTGAGAAGAGATAGACCAATGAAATTATGCTAAATAGTCGGATTCATATTTGAAACGGAAATGAGATATTAACAGAAAGTTTCAATGATGCATTTCAAATTTTATGGCATTTTTAAATGAAATCTCATACTAAAACCATAAAAGACTATCCATTGAACGTAAAATAAAGCATATTTTAAGAAGCAATATAAAAAATGAAATTAAACCACTTAATATTATGAATTAGAATGAAAAATAAATTTTGAACTATATACAGGGTTTCCATAAAGTCCGTCAAAAATCAACGACAAACATAATTCCGGCTGGTCTTTTGCGCACTTTTATGCATTTTTCTAAGACAGTTCACTCAAACTCAACCTAAACCGAGTCACTGGTAGATCAAAATCTGATGCCTTGATATGCGAACAAAACTTTCAGTTGACACACGGAGCGTGGCAAAAATAATGGAAAATGATGCTTTTTGCGATCGAAACGCTTAGTTGTATTCCATCAAATATCGTTTTTTTTTTTATATCTACCTCATCATATGCCATAACAACTTCACGTTTTCTACAAGGTGCCAACCTCTTCGACGTTGCAGGGACAATGCATCCATTTTTTCTGCGTCACAACATCATCGCATCACAATACAGGCTTACGTTACGCCCACCCGCGTTCTTCTAATTGTTCATATATCATCCCCGTTTATTGGCAAAATTGACCAAGCATGAATCCCGTTTTATAAATAAACAAAATGCATTACTTACTTCGGACTTTTTTAATTTACGCGCCAAGGCATCCTCATACTGGAGATTTTTGAAATTGCACTTGACCTTGACATTTCAACATAATCACTAAAATATCCCAAGCACGCCGGGCCATATAGCTAGTTTAATGATAAAGTTTATATTAAAGATTATATCCATATTAATGTGAAATATCCTTTTTTATAGGATCACTAAAGTTAAGAAATGTCCATCCTGGTCAGTACTTAGATAGTTGACTACTTAGGCATACTTTGTGTGATAAGTTTGGATGCGCTGATGGTGAAATGGGTAAGGGTACAGAATTGGAAAACAAAGAGCTGATTTTTTATTCCAGTCGTAGAAAACAGATTTAGACTGAGGTGGATAGAAAATTAAGAATTAAAATCAACTTTCTTCTTCACTATTACAAAAATTAACAATGACGTGTGAAATCCTAGTTTTTCCCAAATAAAAAAAAAGGATTGACCATGTGCTTAAAGAAAAAGTCAAAACCGGATTTCGCGAGTAGATGTTAAATTGATTTTTTGACCACTAGAAGAGATTTGCAAGACTAAAGGGACTTAGCGATCCAGTGCGAAAATTTAAATGGCTATAGAGGCTTCGATCAGATCAATGCCAGTCAGTTACGGATGGGAGCAGCGTGAGACACAACTAAAATGTAACGAGAAAAGCTTCACGTGATCCGGACATTGTCCTCTTTCCCCTTCTTTCTCGTATCCTGATTCTTTTTCATTCTTCTTCTCCGTTCAAAGACACTCCTACCAAACAAACGCTAATACATACATACCTACGTACGCATAGACTCTCTCTAACAAATTACTACTACGAACATTTCTTCAACTCTTGACACCCTTAATTCATTACTTGTTTTTTTTATTGAACATTAACTGCTGCTTATTTTGTTACTCTTTTCCTTTAATAAATTTCTATTTTAACATGAAAAATGTATATTTTATTCTTTCACACTATTCCACACATCCAAACTTGCAAACCAACCTTCTGATGAAAACTTTCTGATGATGACGATAATAACTTTCTGGTAATTCTGATGATAATTCTGAATAACTCGTAAGCTGTAGGGAAATGATCATACAACAGTTTTGAACGTCGAAATTAATTTTATATATATATATATATATATATATATATATATATATATATATATTCGAGTGAGTATAGAATGAGGAGAGAAAAAAGAAAAAAAATTTCCGTCCAAATAATTAATTTAAGACAGTGCTCGATATATATATTTTTTTTAATCATATCACCCCAAGCAAGGCATTCCACTGCCACTATTGCGCATGGGGCTACATAGGGGAAGGTAAAGAGAAGGAGTGGTTAGACAAAGGGAATATCAGGAGGAAGGTGACAGATGAGTAAGGATACCGAGGATGAGGCTTGGGCAGATGGGAAGAGTGTTTGATAGAATGGGAACAGGTTAGTGTGTTAGGAGGTGTCTATTGACCTTACATTTAAACTCCTGGAGATTGTAGCCGTCGAGGAAGCAATCGTGTGGAAGAGAATTCCACAGTCGGGAAGTGCGAGGAAAGAAACTGTTGGAGTAGAAGTTACGGCTGCATTTTATCGGTTTCACTGTAAAAGGGTGGGATCTAGTTGCTAATCTAGTATCTCGTGCAAATTCGTATTTAGGGGGCACCAGTGATCTAAGTTCATCGGAGCAGAAGCCGTGAAAGTATTTATAGAAGAGACACAGCGAAGCCACGTCTCGCCGGTGGGAGAGAGACTGCAGGCGGTCTGCCAAGTCAGTATCGATCACATTACAGACCCTCCGCTGTACCTTGTCGAGAAGCCCAAGGAGAATAGCAGGGGCACCGACCAGATATGGCAGCAGTATTCAGTGCACGGGCGGATGGTAGATTTATATATGTGCAGGATAGATTTAGACGGAAAAAACTTCCGGGCCCTACACAGAGAACCGACTTTCATAGCAGCGGATTTAGCAATGGATTCGATATAGTCATTCCATTTGAGGTCCGCTGAATGTGTGAGACCAAGGAGGCGTTGTGTTTTACTCTCTGGTAGGTGAGATTGTCGATGATGGTTAATTGAGAGTAGCTTCGTTTTAGAGGCATTAAAATTTACTAGCCATTTCTTACCCCAGTCCAATATGGATTGGAGGTCTTTTTCAATCTCGGCTGCGAGGTTAGCTTTGACGCCTACACCAGATATATGATGTATAGAGCAATGAATATTTCTTAAAAATTATGTTTTAGAACATGTACATAATTTCTTCTATATATGTCCTCTTCCCTACAATCATATGTTTGTTTCAGTGTTTATATATATATATATATAGTTTTAATGTAAAGAGTTTGTGACGTTATCTGAGCGCATACTTTTGAAAAACAAATATAATGTCCCGATAAATATAGGCATCATAATAGTGTCCTCACGGGCACGTTATGGTAAAAACTCTACTTGCTTCCCTTTTATTAGTAAATCTACTGAAAAAACAATCTTGGCACAATAAACTAGCAAAAGTCAACACGCTATATATATATATATATATATATATATATATATATATATATCAGAGTGAGTATAGAATGAGGAGAGAAAAAAGAAAAATTTTTTTCGTCCAAAACATTAATTTAAAACAGTGCTCGATATATGATGTATAGAGCAGTGAATATTTATTATAAATTATGTTTTAGAACATGTACATAATTTCTTCTATATATGTCCTCTTCCCTACAATCATATGGTTGTTTCATTGTTTGGATTTTAACACCTCTTCGGGGGAAATAAAGGTTTGGAATCATTCTCTGTTTATATTTGGTTCGTTGTTGTCGTGGGGGTTGGTTGGGGTTATTGGTAATTAAGTGAATGTCTCGTTTTGACCGTTAGACTTTTGAGGAATTTGGTAAGTGTGAAATTGTTGATTAATGGTATTATCTGTTGGAATGTATGTTTTATCTTTTTCTCGGTTGGGTATGTCTTTTGGTTAGGATTTCTAAGAGGGCGCTATATATATATATATATTCAGTTGGATAGGTGTGAATTTGTGACCCTGGGTTTCACGCTTTTGCGATCGTCAGACAAACTGATTAACTTTTTTAAAAATATTGGTGTATTTTTGTGAAAGTGGAAGCAAAATTGGGAGGAAATTTTGTCATCGTGACGTCTCTCATACAAACTCAGACATAGGTACACACTTGTCGGGAGTTTGGGCATGTCTGACACAAGGCTGAATCAAAGAAACATTAACCGGCTCCTTATAGCTTCAAGGCATTAAATAAAACATAGAGGTTGATATGACGCTAAAAAACTAAAACTATATATCTCGATATTCTTCACACTAGTTAGCTTTCAAAACTAGCTTATGCTTTTAAATAGCCTTAAAAGTGTTGTTAAGTAAAAAAACAAATTAAGCAATGAGGTATATTGTATTTAATGATTCATGTTTTACTTTTAGGCTTTTCCTTGTTCTTTTGTAAGGTGTGAGATTAACAGAAAACTATCGGTTAAAATGTTGGTTGAGTTCATTTAAAAAAGCGATAAATATTGCATATCTAACATTAGCTTAATATAAAAAAAAAGGTTGGCCATTTTCTTCTACAATCGCCTGTCATCTTTCATGCAACGTCATTGTTGTATTTTCAAAGAGTATTTTCTAACTTTATGAGCAAATATTTAAATTTGTTGCCTTGTGTGTCTTAACAAAACAAACACAAGTAATAAAAAAAGAATTATCATTCACACAAATCACATCTGAAAAAATATGTTATACAGAACTCTATTTCTACAAAACGGTACTAAAAAAATCGCCCATCATTGACAAAAAAATGCTGCTTACTGAATTGTCTCCCTTGTTTCCTGAGCAGTCCTTGATAGAAGATTATGGGAGATGAGAAGCAGTTTGTATTTGATACGCGTGCCTTGTCAAAAAAAAACTGGACCGGCCTGAAGTACTTTAGGACCTTTGAAAAGAATTCTATCAAGGGCCCGTAAGTACTTCAGCCCGGTCAGTCTATATCTAGATATAAGGTGGCCCATCTATATGGCAGAATTGGATCTGGCGATGGATGATTCGACAGTGTTACCGACCGAAAGTCCTCAAG
>JBBBDQ010000551.1:660000-675000 GCA_037127315.1 Ascarosepion bandense | reverse complement strand
ATTCTTATTTTATTTTGAGTATAAGTTGCCGATGATACGTGAAATCTCTTAGGGATTTCATGTAGAAATGATCATACAACGGTTTTAAACTTCGAAATTATATATATATATTCAGGTAGATGGGTGTGAGTTTGTGACTCTGGGTTTCACGCTTTTGCTATCGTCAGACAAACTGATTAACTCTTTTTAAATATTGGATATATGTAGAGCTACGTATATTGGTGTATTTTTGTGGAAGTGGAAGAAAGATTGGGAGGAAAATTTGTCATCGTGACGTCTCTCATACAAACGCAGACATAGATACACACTTGTACACTCATTTTAATTTTGCAATCATTATTCGAAAATCTGATATAATTTAATTTGATAAGCTTTTCATTGCTGGAAAAGATAATAACTATTAAGAACATTATACTCTGAAGGAAAATTTTTTTTTCGATCAATAATAATTTTTTAAAAGAATTGTTTTCATTTTTTATTAAATAAATTAATAATATATAAATTTCTAAAAATGTTTTTAAAATCTTCAAAGAACTGATTGCAAGTAGACATTCTAGTTAGGCAATATAATCATCAATTCGTATCTAAAATTGAGAAGTTTTATAAAAATTGTTCTGCAGAAATATTTTAAAATAATTGAAAAAAATTTGTGTGTAAATATGTTCATTTTGATTAAGTACGATGTTCCATAGGAGTCATCACATGTTTTCATAAAAATTAAATTACATATTTTTACCATGCCTTAAACTTAATGATAACTTTTCAATAATATGAAAAATACATAATAAAAATATTAATGAATAATATAATATAACTTAGTTCGGTTATTTTAATTTCATTCTTTCCTATTAAATTAAAATTATTTTCAAAGAAGTTTTAAGTTTTTAATTTTTATTTATTCAGAAAGCATATTCAAATGTCTGGCTATAAATCTAAAGAAAAATTCTATAAAATATTATATAGTTGCTGAAAATATTAAGTTAATTTTTTTAATTTTACTATTTAGTTAAAAACCAAAAAAGAGAAATTAAAATTTTAAAATTTTATGATTTAAAAATAACTGAAACTTTGGCACCTTTGGACGCCAACCTTAGCTTTTTTGACAACTTCCGGCTATCATAAATCTTTCGTCACCCCGGTAACGCATATAAAAGAGGGCTACCGTTGTTAAAAACTTTTCTTTTTTATTGTAAATTTTTGGCAGTCAGCAATTATTATTTGATTTAAATAAGATAAAGATAAACTTTAAAAATTGACTTAAAGGATGTGTCAGCGACGTATATTTAACTTTTGCCAGATTTTTAAAACAGAAATTTGGCTACTGTTCACGTAATGTGTCGATCAATCAAAAATTGTGATACATTTTAATTTTTTTTTTCAAATCAGAAAAGTTTTGGATTAAAATCAATATAATTTTGGTTTAAAATACACCAGTGTATTTTTCTTTCCGGAATTAAAATTAATCTCTTGGCTTTCAATCAAAGCTAATTTTAAAGCTTGATGATAATTTATTTATTTTTAAAATTTATATTTAAATTTAGATATTGAAAATGGGCGGAGGTACCTAATTTATATTTTGTTACGAAACTTAATATGAATTCTCGTCACGAATATTAATCAATTACGGCATTCACGAAAATTTTCCTTCCGATTAAATTACATTCTCTTTTGATGATTGTGACATTTTTTAGATCGAAATTGTAGTTGAATTTATTTACGTGTATTAATAGTGAATTTAATAAATTTTATGTGTAAGGTTCTTTTTGTGTTCTTAAAAACACCCATAACAATAATAATTCAGAAACAGGAAAAGTTTTTGTTTTTTTTAAATATGCCAAACTGCTCTTCAATGTGGAAATAGGCAGAAATGATCAAGAAGGTGTATCAATGAAAACAAATATGCATAAAAAAACATAACTATGAACACAATATATAATGTCAGATAATAAAAGAAAACCCATTACATCGCTTACGTTACGGATAAGAATACAAATTAATTAGATTTTCAACTGGTCTTAAAGAGATCTGTTTTTCTTTAATGATAAATGATATTCGATTAAATATTTTCTTTATCAAACCTGCTCGATAAACTCAGACCAGTAGATAAATAAATATATAAGATCTACAAAAAAATGTCTATTCAAAATCGTGTATCTGCTGATTCTAACGTATATATATATATATATATATATATATATATATATATATATATATGATATGCGGTATAAGTATACAAGAATCCAAAGGAGTATGTTGTATATAAAGTAGTACTATCACTTTCTAGGAGAGCTATATATATATATATATTAGACATATTTTATTCGATAATACAATAATATTCACACATACACACAGTAAAAAGAACCTTCAGATATTGGAGGCAATCTACTTTAAATCAAAATAGCCTACTCTTAATAAAATCACATGTCAATCTGGTTACACATTACATTGCATTACATTGCATTTAGACAAATGGTTCTGTTTACATTTCGGTCTCGCACGTGGTGGGACGTCATAGAAGCGCGTAACAAATTTATGACATGCCTCTAATATTCGGTGACTGTAATCGTCGCATAGCAAAGTCCTATTCAACATAAGATAAAATCATCTTTCACGGTGGATGTCTTTATGCTAACGTCCCTGTAAACTCTCTGAAGTTGGCTCATGTGAGCTGAATGCTTAGAACCAGCATAATAAAAAATATCTAAATGTTGGATAATTTTTGTCTTTATTTTCACCTGAAATTAAAGCTAAAGTAAGATGAAGGACATTCATTTTCTATTATATTTAACAATATATGTCAAGAAAATTATCTGCTGTTTATTATTATATATATATATATATATATATATATATATATATATATATATCCGCAGACAGATCTGTTCCACTGTTTCACAGCTCATCAGTACGGTTAGAGAGCCGATTGCCTTTTACCCAGGATTGAAACCCGACCAAATTGGCGTCAGTCGGTGATACTAACTCTGAGCTACGGGCGCTCGGTAGAAGGAGGCAGACTTTTTAGCGTGTATATTATAATTATACATGCCCAATAGCTGAGTGTTCTATTTCATTGCTGAATGAATGATGCGTAGATGCCAGCGTAGCTACTGTTTTTCAAAATCTACCATTTCCGTGACATACATACATACATACATACATACATACATATATATATATATATATATATATATATATATATATGTCACGGAAATGGTAGATTTTGAAAAACAGTAGCTACTCTGGCATCTACGCATCATTCATTTTCGGTAGGATTTTATCGTAAATCATCAAGCTGGTAGAAATAAATATATATCCTGTTTGATTATAAACAGAATATCTACTTAAATATCAGTATCGATCAAAAATAATGTTCAAACAAATAATTTCAAATATATTTATATATGTGTGTGAGATAGAGAGAGAGAATGTGTGAATGTATGTGTGTGTATAAACTAGTAATTAAAGTTTTTCAAGTTATAATAGTTTATAACCTAATTCAATTATCAGTATGTTTTTATCTTCCTTACTATAATTTAACGGTTAATTTCATCCATATTTGAACGTTTTGCATTGACGCTACAAGATCACAAGCAAAGAATTGTACTAAATAACAAAAGGCATATTTCAAGATTACGAATAGCAGAAAATTGATAGCACATGTATTTCGAGTATAAAATAACATAATCAAGATGTTAATATTCTATGAAACTTCAAAAAAGAAAAAAAAGATTACGAAAAAATCCCTCACAAATACTGAAAGATTGATATCATATACTGGACAGAAGGAACCCGCTTTCCTGAAAAAAACATTTTAAGATAAAGATTTTAATAAATTTCAAACGAAAGCAGTACTAGCTGCTTGGTCAAATAATGTTAGATTTTTCCTGACAGAGAAACATTTATTATTACCATTTAGAAGTAAAATTCCAATACATTTAAAGTCAGATAAAAATCCACTGGTATTCCGCTACATCTACATTATTTTAGAAAGCTTACAATTGTAAAAAAGAAAAACTGACATCATTATACAAGGATGTGCGTTGTGGTGCATTAGATATCGGCTCGGAACGAGAAATCGGGGAGCCGAGTTCGAATTCCAGCTGAATTCATTGCCTTCACTTACGCGCAAATACCCTTGGGAAAGATATTAATCCGTCTATTCCTTCCAGTTATGGGTTAAATAATAGGACAGATAGGGTTCTATAGCCTTGGTCGGCAACCAGTCTACCGTAAAAAGCAATAGCAACCTACTGCGGGATAATCTTCTGCCCAGTCAGTCATGTCTCTTTCGAGACGTGATCACCCAAACGTGTATCACGTATAGCACTTACTTGGCTGATACATGTTGTCCATAAAGTTCGTGTGCACATTAAAAAAAATATAACTTTCTTTGTATTTGCGATAGAAATATTTTGTGAAAAGGATTAGAAAGAAGTAAATCTATATGTTTTAAAATTTCATTTAAGTTTCCACATATCCTCCATCATTAGCAATACAAAGAGTAATACGATTTTGCAGTTCACGGAAAACATTTGCCGATTTACAGTAATGCCTGAAATCACATAAGTTATTTTAGCTTTCAAATCTTTTAATGAACTAGATTTGGTTGCATACACAATTGTTTTCACACATCCCCATAAAGAAAACCTAATGGAGTCAAATCTGGCGAACGTGGAGGCTAAAAAATGTTCTACTCCTTCCTATCCATCCTCTCTTAGGAAATTCCTGATTTAGAAACAAACACGCAAAGCAAAATGTCAAGGAGTTCAATCTTGTTGAAACAATGATTATTTCTATCACAAATACAAATAAAGTTACATTTTTTAAAGTGCACACGAACTCTATGGATACCCTGCATTACTGACTTGAAGAAAAAAAAGGGGAAAAAGATTCCCCTAGAAACTTTGTATCGGGAGATTTGGGATTTTGAAAAGCGTGAAACCACTTTTTAACTGCTGTTGTTCCCAGGTTCACCCTGACTCTGGATGATAGCACCTATTAGGGTCCCAACTATAAGCAAATAGGAACCCCAAACAAAACACTATGAAAGGATAAAAATATTTATTTATAGTAAAAATACCAGAAATATATTTTTATATATAAAATAATGCCAACAATAAATTTTATCTGGGTTTACGCCCATATCACGTTTAATACACCAGTTCTCACTCGATCACCGAAGTTAAGCAACGTTGAGCCTGGTCAGTACTTAGATGGGTGACCGCTTGGAAATACCAGGTGCTGTAAGCGTTTAGTGATAGGTGTGCGTTGTGGTGCAGTGGATATCGGCTCGGAAAGAGAAATCGGTGAGCCGAGTTCGAATTCCAAATAAATAACCTGCATTTACTTACGCACTGCTACACTTGGGAAAGGTATTAATCCGTCCCTTCCCTCCAGTTATGGGTTAAATAACAGGGTAGGACTTGGAGACCCTACCCTTAAAAATAAATCCCAATGAATCTTGATACTCGAAAAGAAAAATGTATTACAAGACATAAAACTTATATAAAGAAACAATAAATTGTTGAAAGAAAAAGGTATTACCAGCAATAAATAAATAAAATTTAGTTGGCATTAAATGACCCGCCGAGGTTGATATGCTATAAAGCAAACCAACCAACATTTTATCTGTTGAAGGTTTACAATTGCATTCTAAACATATTCAGTTGAATTAATAAATTTTGTTCAAAATATTCAGATTTCAACATCAAAAAATCCATAGAGGTTGATATGCCGCTAAATATCAAACGACTAAAGTCTTTTTGCACGAACCTGGCATTTAAAAACGGACCCTCAATTTCAATATCTCTGCCGATAACTGTGGCGGATTCCGGGTGAGGAACCACACAAAAAAATGAACAACAAATCAGATACTTGAGATATAAAAATATGTTATATCAAACGTAAAGATACAAACTGGAACGTAGGTTAGTAATCCAGGAATACGATTAGTAGGAATATATATATACAAGTCTTTAAAGTGAAGCCGCGCTGGAATTAGTATGTCCACGTCGGAAATGACGGGTGCTGTGTAATACTATTCTGACTGAGTGGATCTCAGAGCTACTATGACTACTGACGCGGTATTCTCTGTG
Organism: Ascarosepion bandense; assembly: GCA_037127315.1. Classification (NCBI taxonomy): domain Eukaryota; kingdom Metazoa; phylum Mollusca; class Cephalopoda; order Sepiida; family Sepiidae; genus Ascarosepion; species Ascarosepion bandense. The sequence goes on along the minus strand of JBBBDQ010000551.1, from coordinate 668,902 downwards.
AAACTTCGGTATGTTACGGATCAGATTACTGTTTCCATACGGTTCTCTATGACAGGAGTATATCTATACTCAAGTTGAGTCCATTATCAGAGAAAAGGGGATATCCCACAACAATAACCAATACATTAATCGCAGACGCATCAATGTCATTTATCGCAACGTCTTCATAAATATCAAAGCAGCGTCAAAAAGGAAGCCTTCTCGATAATTTTACAAGGTTGGAGCCAATATCTTCTTCTTCTATGTGCCCTGTCCTTTCAGGGCGTAGGCGATCGTGGTTCTCCACGTCTCCCTTTGCCTTGTGGCTCCTAGCATGTTTGCTCCCGTTACTCCTGTCAACCCCCGTTCCGTCATCCACCTGATCAGGCCCTGCACATGTGTTATCCGCTGCCTTCCTCTGTCTCTCTTTCCTTCTATCTGGCCAGTCAGTATCAGGTTCTCCAGGCTCTCCTTCCTCATTGCTTGTCCCAGGAACTTCAGTTGTCTCTTCCTGATGCTCAGTATCAATTTCTTCTTTGTTGCCATTCTTTCCAACACCTCATCGTTGCTTGCATGCTCAGTCCACGATATCCGCAGCATCCTTCTGTAGAATCACATTTCCGATGCTTCCAGTTTTGTCCTCATTTTCGATGATATTGTCCAGCATTCACTACCGTATTGAAGAACTGGCATCACATAGCAAAATAGCACTCTCTTCTTTGTTTCTAGTGAAATTTTCCTGTGTGTTAGTATTTTGCTCAGCTTCTGGTAAAGCCACATTACAAAGAAAGATTATCTGCAAACATTTTTTTTATAAAGAATACGTATTCTGTTCATACAAATCTATTGTAAAATTCCTGCCATCATTATGGTCCTGGGTATGACGCTAAACTGCATCCGGCAGCAAGGCCTCTGCTTGGGAGGTTGTGAGAAGCATGGAACTACCTCTTATTAACTACCTCCTTTCTCATTGCACTTTAGTTGTCTCTTCCCGATGCTCAGTATTAATTTCCTTTTTGTTGCCATTCTTTCCAACACCTCATCGTTGCTTGCATGCTCAGTCCACGATATCCGCAGTATACTTCTAAAAAGCCTCTTCAGCGTCTTGTCAAATTGTTGACAGTGTCTAAGCAAAGACTTATTGATATTCATTTTTCCCGCCCGAATTTACAATGTCAGACTTAGCTGGAACTCGTCAACAATTTTGACTTCATACACGTGTTCGCGTTCACTCCCACACATTCACAACCATAATATAATTAGTTTCGTACAATCGTTTTTTATGTCGTACATTTTTTTTAAAAAAATGTCTTCTCGCGATACAGTAAACATTTCACTTTTCTACACATGGATCATTCTGTTTTATCTGTAGTTTTAGTTAACTGCTCTTCCATCTTCTTCCCACTTTTTTTTACTCTAATCAGTGTCATATCTCGGTTTCCACACATTACCGTCATTGCTTGACTCCAACATGTCTGATGTAACGTTATCCCGTTCTGGGGGTACCTACCACGGACAGACACCGCCTCTTTATTCATCGGTTTTCTTTCGGGAAATGACAAGATTGCTTTTTTGTTGTTTGTTTGTTTTATTCGAGTTTAAATATTTTAAAGAAATAACTATGTTTTTTTCTTTTTTTGTTTGTTTGTTTGTGTGTGTGTGTGTGTGTGTGTGTTTACAGGCGCCAACCACGCACACTGGAAATGCCTCGCAAAACAAAAATATTAGGATAACTGAAATTTGTACAATTCAGCCAACGATTTAAAAAATATACAATTTGACGTGAGTAGAATCGAATTGTTCCGACATGTTCGAAAAATTTAGAAAAAAATGTCAAAGTTCAATTGCGTGTTATTCACTTAACATTCACTTTCTTCTCCCACCACTACATTCAGTAACGCTCTACCTTTGGTGTCTCTTGTGCCTTGAAGTTTACGAAGTTTAAAAAAAATAAAAATTTATTAATGGCATTCAGATATATATTTCTAAGATCTCTGCCTAAACATTTGAGATAGGCTTGGCTGCAAAAGTTTTGGAAAAATTGTCAGTATTTACGGCCAACATTCTTCAAGGCTCTACTCCGAGTAATACTGTGTGGATTTACTTCCATTTCCTTTTTTGTTTAGATATGACAGTAGGGGGTTTATAATCAGGGTTTTCCTTCTCTTAGACTGCTTTTCTGGGCTGTCGACATCTATCTACCCGAAACAGCTGGTTATGAAGCACCAGTTGTCTGACCTTTCTTCAGCTTGGAGCTGGCGTTATCAGAGGCTATTTAGAACGATTACCACGGAAGAATTTGATAGACTGTGAGAGTTTTGTCACCCCCGGTTAGAACAACTTTCTAACCCATCGCTTCCAGTGGAGCAAAAGCCATCGTCGAGAATGACTTCGAAACCTCTGTAACTTGCCTTTTTTATAGGAAGAGGTGCTGACCCAATGCAAACACCTTTATCCTCCATGCAAGGTGGCCTGTTTGCTAAACAAGACTATAGAAACCAATCTGTTCTGCTATTTAACTCATAGCTGGAGACAGAAGAGATGGATTAATACTTTCTCCAAGAGTATTTGCGCGTAAGAGAATGCAACAAATTCAACTTGAATTCGAACTCGGCTTTCCGATTTCTCATTTCGAACCGATATACACTGCACTAGAACGTACATCTTATGACAACCACTGTAACATACATAATGAATGTATGATCTGATAATGCCCATAATCGTTTTCGAGGTAGTTGTTATTATGTGTCTGTTTTTTTATATGAGATAGATTGTTTTGGATATTAGATGCAATGGAGTTGGTTGGTAGTCTGATGTATTTGTTATTGGTTAGATTATTATTGTTAACAGTGTTTCTTTTGTTGTGGTTGTATATATTATGTGCCTTTCTTTTTGCATTGTGAATAAAGTGATATAAATAATGCAAGTTTCTGAATGTGCTTTCTATGTATTTTTCTTCTTTTTTTTTAAATATTGGGGGCTGCATATTCTTGTTGTTCTTAAAAAGAAACCTATAATAATACCAGATTTGATTTTGGAAGAGTGACTGGAGTAGAAATATATCAGGTCGTTTTGTTGGTAGCTTTTCTGTAGACGTCAAACTACTTCGATAATGAATGTATATAAAACATCATTATTTATCTAAACTTATTTATAAATAGAACTTTGTGTGTGTGTGTGTGTGTGTGTGTGTGTGTGTGTGTGTGTGTGTCCCCGTTACCTATAGACTCCGAAACGGCTAAACCGATTTTCTTGAAAATTGACACAGTTTTACTATAAGCGTCTGCGAGTGTTCTTAGCTAGGTTTTGTGTCGAGGTACCCCCGATAAATATCGAAAATCGATAATCGAACAAATCGGGTTATAGAAGGAGTGGTCCGATTTTAATCAAATTTGATACACTCGTAGTCAAAGACATAAGAAACGATATTCAAAAGTTTCAAAGTTGCAGTTCTTGCAATAGTGCAGAAAATCAATAATATATATATATATATAAGGCAATATGTTTGTGTGTGTTTGTTTATCTATCTGTATGTACTTTATACAAATTCACAATTTTTATCCGATTCTCACCAAACTTCACAAATATTCTTTAGGCTGAGTCTGAGCTCCAGGACCATTGATTAGTTTTAAAGCTTTCATTACACCCGAGCAACGCCGAGCTATACTGCTAGTGAATGTATATAAACCATCATTATTTATTGTAGCTAAAAACGTCTTGGTGCCAGATGGCTATTGGTTCTAGCTTCTAGAACAACGATCTTAAGAATATATGCTGTTCGTTGTGATGGAACGCAATAACCTTCCACGTTCCTAATGTATTCTGTTGGTAAAATGAAAGCGAAGTGGTAGGGAAATGGTTAGATGTTTATTAAATTGGCCTTGTGTTAACTGAACTCTTTACAACTTAAGCGTTATTAGAATCATCAGATGGTTGAAATTTTGAAGAATATAATATTTCATTTGTATGTTAAAGTAGAATTTCATTAACACAACAGAATAACATCAATTTGTAGTACTTAAATTGTCAATGAGAAAACGTTGTATGTAGTTAATTAAATCCCAATCTTGTAGTTGTAATTAACAGAATGTGTTTAATAAAGTCTGTATTCCTTTCCTTTTTATGGCCTGTGAGAAAGTGTAAAGGAAGGTAAAACAATAAAGAAAGATCTTACTTATCGGCTTAAATTTTAGAAGTCAGTTGAATTGCCATATTGTTGTTCTTGTTGTCTTCTTCTCCGTTGACGATGGAAATTGTGAGAGCCAAGAAGAAGGGATAAAGGAAATTAAAACACGAGAAGAAGTAGAGCGAATGTGTGACGGGACCTTATGTCCTGGTCAGTGGTTTGAGGTTTATTTTGTCGCATCTTAGCGTGTCGTCTCTAATATCTGCTTCCATCTGATTGATTCGACTTTCTGTTTTTTATAACCAAAGCCTTTTTCACATCGGCTTGTTAACTTTTCTCTCAGTTTTGCAAATCGTTTTCTTTCATTGGTTAGAAAGTTAATTTCACATTGGATCGTGAAATATGGCTTCGTCTTTTTCTTCAGTACGAGGCCATTCCTTTTTCCTAGTCACCTAAATTAAATTTCGCACTGGGTTGTGAATTTTGGTAAACAGTGAATAGAATAGAGTTACTTTTAATTCCGCATTCCCTCTAAAAGTTCGGTTTTGACAGCTTCTTCGCAAGAGCCGGAACAGACTCGAGAAGATGTTATCCCGACTACTACAATCTCGATCTCTTCAAAACTAGGGTCAACTGTCACGAGAAATCGGGGGAGCCGAGTTCAAATTCCAGTTGAATTCCAGGCAATCACTTATGCGCAAATACTCTTGGAAAAGGTATTAATCCGTCTCTACCATCCAGTTACGGGTTAAATAACAGGACATATTTGGTCCTATAGCCTTGACTAGCAGCCAGTCTACCGCAGAAAGCAATGGCAAACTACTGCGGGATAATCGCCCAAGTGTATATCACGTATGGCACCTGACTGACTGATACTGAGTATATAGATATTTTGTAACTGTTTTCTTTTATCAATTAAAATGACTTCAATCGAATAAATCTTGTCGGCCTTAAACAGATTTGAGAAGATTTTATCCCGACTACTACAATCTCGATTTCTTCAAAACTAGGCTCAACTGTCATGTCCATTTTATATCCTCATAGTCTACAATTTTTACGTCCATAATCATCATAAACCTTGTGTGAATCTTGAGCTTTTCATAGGCTGCGCAATTGTTATATATTCTGGGACCACATTTTGCCCAGAAGAGTATTCCTATTAAACAAATATTCTTTGATAGAGAAATGCAGGCTGGCAGGTGAAAAGTGTTTACATTGAATAAATATTCATTGACAAATTAGGAATGCAGACGCCGGGTGACAGGCGAAATTGTCTAAAGACAGCTGTTGTCCAGGCCAGGAAATATAAAAACAAAAATGTATTTAAATTGAAATAAATATTATTTTTTGAAAAATTAAGAATACAAGACCATCTTTTCATTAAAGGAATTTAGTTATGTTTTGGTAAGCAGCCGTATTCAAGAGCAGAATTATAAACCATGGAAAGGCAGTTGCCAAAAGCAATATTAATATTTGGAAAATAATAAACAATGTGCGTAATAAAAAGATGACGCAATCAAACAAAATTTGGCTATATAAGAGCGACGTTCCAGAGCCTAGAGAACAGAGAACACGGGAAAGAGAAGACGAACCGAGCCGATCAACTCCCTCGTATGTGCATGCCTACCTCTGACTATTCCACTACACGCAGCAATTACCGAAGAGAATAAAAATGTAAGTTAATATTTTTTTTATATACGTCTTGGTTGTTACCGTTTATCTGTCAAGGCGTTTGTTGTTCCAGCAGCAGAAGCAGCAGCAGTATATATAAAAAACGACAGGCGTATATAACACAACAACATTTATTAAATAATCGAAAAAAGAGTAATCATTTTCTGTTTCAGCAGGTGCTACAGACAGTTTTAAATAGAGATAGGCAGACTTTATAACCCTGATACTCAACATGCTTATGTGGCTTACCCCAAAACTAAAAAGAAAAAAAAATACAAGGACGTAACCTCGAAAACTGACACTATATTTGTAGGTTTTGTTGTTCATAAGTAGTAATTAACACCAGCGTAAAAGAATTTCTTTTTTTTAACTAGCTTTATACTTTTTCGGCAACGATAATCGAAGAATTCGATCCATGTCCTTAAATCGCTTCGTAAGGTTTCCACTCTTATATAGTTATCACGCATGGTGCCAAACTTGTTCAGAAATGTATAAACTATACTGAGTATGAGGATGTGCGTTGTGGTGCAGTGGATATCGGCTAGGAAGGAGAAATCGGGAGAGCCGAGTTCGAATTCCAGTTGAATTCCAGGCAATCACTTACGCGCAAATACCCTTGGGAAAGGTATTAATCCATCTCTTCCCTCCAGTTACGGGTTAAATAACAGGAAAGTTTTGGTCCTATACCCTTGACTGGCAGCCATTCTACCGTAGAAGTAATGGCAAACTACTGCGGGATAATCTTCAGTCAGAAAAGTTTCTGGGATATGTAACGAAGAAGGAAGGCTTGGAGAACCTGATGCTCATGGATTGGATAGATGGAAAGGGAAAGCAACGCATGACATACTTGATGAACTTGAGCAGATGGATAGTGGAGATACTGAGTGGGACACCAGAAGGAGGGCTATTAAGAGCGACAAGGAATAGTTGATTTTCTAAGCGACGCTTTGATGTGGCACAATGCCGAAAGTATGGGGTACCTATTGAGGATCGAACTTACTACTTTCGAGACATGATCGCCCAAGCGTACATCACGTATGGCACCTGACTAACTGATACTGAGTATATAGACATTTTGTAACTGTTTTCTCATATTACTTATTAAAATGACTTCAATCGAATAAATCTTGTCGGCCTTAAAAAGACTGTCCTTCATCAAATCTCACAGAATGGCGCTACAGATTAAAAAATAAAGAACTTTACCAAATAAAAAAAAAAATACAAGAGACTTGAAAACTTAAAACACCAGAATCAATAGCAATTAAAAAAGATAAAGAACTTCCACGATTATCCGGATAACTGTTGACACTGATAAAATATGTTAAATTAATTCAAAATCCGTATAATTGAATATCTTCTTCTTCTTCTTCTCCTATAAGCCATGACCCTTCAAGACGTTGGCGATCATGGCGTTTCACATCTCTATCCATTGTCGCTTGGGCACCTCGGCGTGGTGCAGTGGTTAGCAAGTTTGTGTTGCTAGAATCGATTACAACTGAGTAGTAAGTTCGATCCTCACTAGGTACCCCATACTTTCGGCATTGTGCCACATCAAAGCGTCGCTTAGAAAATCAACTATTTCTTGTCGCTCTTAATAGCCCTCCTCCTGGTATCCCACTCAGTATCTCCACTATCCATCTGCTCAAGTCCATCAAGTATGTCATGCGTTGCTTTCCCTTTCCATCTATCCGTCCCATGAGCATCAGGTTCTCCAAGTCTTCCTTCTTCGTTACATATCCCAGAAACTTTTCTGACTGAAGATTATCCCGCAGTAGTTTGCCATTACTTCTACGGTAGACTGGCTGCCAGTCAAGGGTATAGGACCAAAACTTTCCTGTTATTTAACCCGTAACTGGTCCTATATCAGAAACTTCCTGGTGTTAAGTGTCCGTTTTCTTTCTCGTGTCCATCCTCTTCAAAACTTCGTCGTTGCTCAGCATCCTTCTGTAGAAGCATATTTTACTTCTTTCAGGTCTTTCCTTCATCTTTGATGAAATTGTTCAGCATTTGCTGCCATAATGAAGAATAGACATCTCATAAGAATCCAGTACTCTTTTTTTTTTCTTTTTTGTTTCCTGTCTCTTAATACTCTACTCAGCATTGGCCATATCGATACGTCTTCGGATTTACTTATCATACTTTCCGTCTTATCTTAGAACACTTCCCAGGTATTTCAATTTCTGTACCTGCTTAATTTTACTATCCCCGACCTCTAGTTGGCGTTTTGGACTCCACTTTTTTCTGTTTACCTTGCATTCAGTTTTCTTGTCATTTATATGTAGTACTTTCGAGCCACTTATTTCTACCACTTTTTGAAGTTAATTGTAAGTCTCTTTTTAATATCCATTCCATCCAAAACCTAGCTGTTGCACACATGCACGGTCCATGGTATCCTCAGCATTTTTCTGCAGAAGCACACTTCTGTTGCTTCAAATCTTTCCTTCATCTTTGATGATATTGTTTAGCATTTGCTCCCATAATGAAAGACAGCCATCTCATAAGAATCGAGTACTCTCTTCTTTGTTTCCTGTCTCTTAATACTCTACTCAGCATTGTCCATGTCGATACGTCTTCGAATTTACGTATCACACTTTCCTTCTTCTCAGGTATTTAAATAGATGTACCTGCAAAATAAAATAAAAACTCATTTATGTAAATATATAAATAAAAATGTATATATATTAATAATAAATATATCATTAAAAATGTACATGTATATATGAATATATGATAAAAATATATATAGTAATATCCCCGACCTGTAGTTGGCATTTTGGACTCCACTTTTTTATGGTTACCATACATTCAGTTTTCAGCTAATATTCATTCGTTCTGGTTACCATGCATTCATTCAGTTTATATGTAGTCCTTTCTTTCCGATTTCTTTAACTACTTCCTGTGGGAAGTCATAGAGGAATGAAGAAAAAAAAAACATCAATTTCTTAAAAAGATTTAACTTTTATATCGTCAAGTAACATTTACAAACTCATTGTTCTTGGTTTCGTTCAGTTTATTTTTAAAATTCCATCTGATTGGATCCGGTGGATCGAATATTCATGTTATGCCTTTAGCAAACAGAATGACAGGAATTCAAAGAAGGACCAAAGAACGCAGAATAATTACACA
>JBBBDQ010000551.1:585000-657500 GCA_037127315.1 Ascarosepion bandense | reverse complement strand
TTGCCATTGCTTTCTACGGTAGACTGGTTGCCGACCAAGGCGACAGAACCCAATCTGTCCTATTATTTAACACATAACTGGAGGGAAGAGACGGATTAATACCTTTCCCATGTGAATAAATAGTTGGCTGAAAAGAGACAGGAAATAACAGTAAGGAGGTAAACATTGCTCATGACTATAAAAGACAAGAAATTTCGTAAACATTGATCGTCTACGTTCTGAAAGGTCACGGAAAATATAAAATATATTCATTTCCATCACTTGAAATGTGCACGAGTCATTAAAATAGAAGATGGTACTGGGGATAACAGCTGTTCCGTTATAAGAAAACATTCAGCATTCATTATCGGAGCAATTAGAAGAGGTGGAGAACTGGCGCCTAATAAACCTTGGTGTACAGAGCGCTTGAAATTTGTTCTCCTACTAGACTGGACTCTGAATCTGAAATTTCAGAGAGATTTTCCTTAGTAATGCTCTCCGGAAGCCCCTATTAATCATAACTTTGCCAGGTCCACAACCGACATGTTAACGACCATTACGGAGTACATGTTTCAGGCCCTCGAGGAGTCCGTCGAGACTCGTGCTGTTGCTTTGGACATTTCCAAGACTTTTGACAGGGTTTGGCACGCTGGCCTTCTATGCAAGCTACAGGGTTACAGTATCACCGGACGATTGCATGATCTGAACCAATCTTTCTTACATAACCGCATAATGAAGGTCGTCCTGAATGGGCATGCCTCCACACCCTACTGTACAAACGCTGGTGTCCCTCAGGGCTCTATCCTAGGCCCGACACTCTTCCTTATTTTTATAAATGACCTCCCAGACGAGATAAAGAGCCAGGTAGACATCTACGAAGATGACACCACAATTTACTCCCGCATCAGTAAGAATCCATGCGTGACGGGCAAACATAATCTTGCTGCTGATCATGAGAGAGATCTACACTCTGTGATGAATAGGGGTAAGAAGTGGCTTGTAAATTTCAATGCATCTAAGACCAAGCTTTTGTCTGTCACTCATCACAGGCAACCACTCCTGCATCCCATAAGCATGGACCAAAACAGTCTCCCCGAAAATAATACTCTGCGCATCCTCGGCCTTACCCTCTTTTCTGATCTCAAGTGAAACCACTACATTGAGTCAATAGCTAAATCCACTGCTAGGAAGGTTGGGTCACTGTGTCGGGCCAGGAGGTTTTTCCCACCTGAAACCATCCTGCATATATAAAAATCAACCATTCGTCCATGCATGGAGTACTGCTGCCATATATGGTCAGGTGCCCCCTCTGTTCATCTCCGTGTTCTTGACAGGCTCCAAAGAAGAATCAATAATGTGATAGGTACCGACTTGGCGGCTCGACTATAGCCACTTTCCCACCGACGTAAGTGGCTTCCCTTTGTCTGTTCTATAAATACTTCCATGACTTCTGCTGCAACGAGCTTGAGTCACTGGTGCCTCCGCAACAGGTGTTTACTCGTGCAACCAGACTGGCATGTGGGTCTCACCTATTCACAGTGAGATCAACCAAATGCAGACGACAATTCTACTCCTGCGGCTTCTTTTCCAGCACTTCCCGTCTGTGGAACACGCTTCCTTATTCTTGCTTTCCTGACGGCGACAACCTCCAGGAATTCAAATGCAAGGTCAATACTCATCTATTAACTACTTGACCCTACTTCTTTGCACACTGTCCTATAGATCCTTTCCTTTCTCTTCACCTTCGCAACTGTCATCACATCTGTATTTCCATCCTTCTCTTGCTCCTTTCTAACTAGTTTGTCCTTCTTCTCACTCTCCAGTAATTCTTTTACTCTTATGTAGCCCCCTGCACATCTGTGGTGTTACCGCCTTGCTCGAGGTGATATGATTAAAAAATATTACAAGAAGACTAGGGAATTTCATTCTCCTAAAGTCCTGGGCTCTTCTAAATGTCCAGTTTATTTGAAGGTTCCTTGGATTCGGGATAAGGGCCAAAGCTTAGTTAAGCAGGTTAGTAAGTCGGTTTCTGGTTGTTTTTTGCCTGTTGATTTGCGTATTTTTCGGAGTAGGTGTTCTTTACCGTCTTTTGGTAAGGATGGATTGACATAATCAAATTGAGTAATTTGTTATATGAATTTAATTGCCAGTGCCCTGCTGGTTATTTGTGGCGTACAACCTTACATTTCGAAACAAGAAGTAATCAACATGTACCTTCTAAAATACGATTTGGCAAAATACATAACATATGTTATCGTCCCTCTACAAATATGGAATCGGCTATTGATCAACACCTAGTAGAGAATATAGCCTGTGCTCACTCAGATAGGCAAGAGTGGTTCAAAATTTTACATGTCGCTAGTTCTAATAATCATTTGAAGAGTTAGGAATCAGTCTACATATCATTGCAGAAGCCTTCTCTTTTACCGGTAGAAGGATTTTGTGAAGTCTCTTCATTAGTTGGGGGATATTTTATTTTAACTTACCCTCGATAATTATTTACCCGCGATTTCTCCTCCCTCGTTATAAATATATATATATATATTTATTATGTAATTTATATATAAATATATATATATTTAGATGTATATTTATTTTAGCGTTTTACCCGTTTTTTCTCTTCATTTTCGTTGTTGTTATTTTTGTTTGATTGAAATGGCTCTCGAGACTATTAATAAATTGCTTGTTTTTAAAGTACATATCACAGCCAGTTCATCTATCTATCTATCTATCTATCTATCTATCTATCTATCTATCTATCTATCTATCTATCTCAGTTCTTTATCTATCTATCTATATATATATCTATCTATCTATCTATCTATCTCAGTCTGTACATATCTATCTATCTATCTATCTATCTATCTATCTATCTATCTCAGTCTGTACATATCTATCTATCTATCTATCTATCTATCTATCTCAGTCTGTACATATCTATCTATCTATCTATCTATCTATCTATCTATGACACGAGGTATTGATTGGTGAAATAAGATAAAATGATCTAAGGAGGATCAAGTATGTATATATATTTATATGTATATTCATTTTAGCGTTTTCCCCGTTTTTTCTCTCCATTTTCCTTGCTTTTTTTTATTTGATTTATAATTCCAATGATTTTCTCCTAATGAGATCTTGGACGAAAGAGCTCTTGAGAGTGTTAATAAAGTCCTTGTTTTTAAAGTAGTACAACAAATTTTTGTACCTCCAAACATTTGTTTATATATAGTCATCCGCACACAGATATTTTTCGCTGTATCACAGATCATCGGTACCGTTAGACATCCGATTGCTTGTAACACAGGATTGAAACCCGACCGAATTGCCGTTAGTCGGCGATTCTACTTCTGAGCTCGGTAGAAGGACGCAGACATTTAGCGTATGATGCATCATACACAAGTGGCCAGAATGCTCTAAATCATGACTGAATGAGCGATGCGTATATGCCAGAGTAGCTACTGTTTTTTCAAAGTCTATCATTCTTCAAGAGTGCTCAATCAGGGAGTGATATATATATATATATATATATATATATATATATATATATATATATATATATATATATGTACATGCAGAATGAATTTATATAAATATATGACTAAAAACCTCCTGTAAAAATATATAAATAAAATAAATATATATATAATTAAAAATGTACATACATACGAATTCATAACTAAAATATTTAAAATCTAAAAATCATAACTCAAATATTTACAATCTAAAAAGGTATATATAAATATAATTATTATATTAATATGTAAATATATAATATATATACAAATATATATATACATATATATGAATTTATATATACATATACCTTTAATATATGACTAAATATGCATATATATATAATTATAAATATTTAAATAAAATGTATATATATAAGTCTTTTATATAAATACATGAATAAAATAGATATGTATATATATATAATTATATATATATATATATATATATATATATAAATGTAATAATATAATACGTAGAAATCTTTAAAATGTATTTATATATATTACTATATAAATAAAATACGTTTATATATATATATATATAAATAATATGCATATATAAATATTTAAATATATAAATATAAAATTATATGAATATAAATAAATAAATAAATATGCATATATATACATATACATATATAAATAAATATACATACATACAGATACATATACAAGTATAATGAAATAAAATACATATATCTAAAAAAAGCATATATATATATATATATATATATATATATAATAAAACCTCATTCATGTAAATATATAAATAAAATTGTATATATATATATTAATAATAGATATGCAAATTAAAATGTACATGTATATATGAATATATAACTAAAATACATATAAATATCTAAATATAAATGTGTATTTATCTATATTTCTGAGTTGAAGGAGTATGTATACTATTTACATTATTCGTATTATTGTCCTGACCTTCGTTGCTATTTGTACGACGTTTCGGGCATTGTACTCTGCCGGCCTACTTCAAGTGCTAGGAATTTTGAACTGAACCCATTATTACAATGACTGGGGTATACCTATCTCATCCCTTATGCAAAGCCGCTTCTGGTAGTTATGAATTATATATATATATATTTATATATATATATATATATATATATATATATATATACATAGCATTTAAATTCATGTATATGACTAAATATGAATATATATATATATATGTGTGTGTGTGTGTATATATATATATATATATATATAATTCCAGGTGAAGAGCACTCTAGATTTTATCATTTTGAGTTCCCTGGCATTTATTTTATTAAGAACAGTGCTCAATATAATAAGTATTATAGAGCTTAATATAATTATATAGTTATAATTAATTGTACATTGCGACATGCAAATTTCTATATTAATCATCAGCACAACCAACAGCAACATTGCCTGGTGATGAGAATCTATCTCGAAACATAGAAATTTCCGTGTTGCAATGTACAATTAATTCTTAACTAAATATATATATATATAATACATATAAAGATTTAAATAAAAATGTCTATATATATATATGTTTAAAATTCATTTATATAAATATATGTATAAAAATGCATATGTAAATATATATATATATATATATATTTATAATTGTGAAAAATAGAATACATAGAAATCTATAAATAAAATATATTTATTTAAATAAGTATGTAAATGAAATACATTTATATAAGTATATAAATAATATGCATAACTAAAGTTATTTATAAATAGAATTTTGTCTCTGTGTTGCATATGTGTGTGTATGTGTGGGTGTCCGTTACCTACAGGCTCCGAAACGGCTGAACCGATTTTCTTGACAATTTACACAGTTGTACTATAAGTGTTAGCGAGTGTTTTTAGCTAAATTTTATGTTGAGGACCCCCGATAAATATCGAAAATCGATAATCGAATAATCGGGTTATCGAAGGAGTGGTCCGATTTCAAAGAAAATTGGTAATATATATGTACATAAAAGACAAGATATTTGTGTGTGTGTCTGTTTATCTGTCTGTATGTCCTTTATACAAATCCACAATTTTTATCCGATTCTCGCCAAACTTCACACAAATATTCTTTAGGCTAGTATGGAATATTTTTAAAGCTTTCATTACACCCGAGCAACGCCGGGCTATACTGCTAGTATAAATATATAATTATACCAATTAAATGTATATATATATATATATATATATATATATATATATATATATATACATACATATATATATATATAAAGAAATAAAATACGTATAAATATCTGAATAAAATGCATATATATATATATATATATGTGTGTAAAGAAATAGAATACATAGAAATCTATACATAAAATGTATTTATAAATAAATGTATTAATAAATTAGATTTATATAAATATATAATAAAATGCATATATATATAAACTCATAAGCAAATTTTCAAAAGCTCTTTCGGAATGTAAAAGCGAAAACAAATTATTTCGTTTTCGGCAACTCCGCCAATATTCCAAAGGGCAACAACTAATAACTCATGTGTTAAAGCTAATACGCATTCTTTGAGAGCAAATTCTGAACATTTGAATATCTAAAAAGCGAAGCCATATCTGAATATAATATGAATAAACATTATCGGCATTAATATTTCAGTAAAATATATATTAAGAATTCTATTCGTCCTGCACGAACGCACGCTTTCGTTTAATGAGAAATGATTTCGCAAAAATGGCGGATATATTTCCTGGTGTATATATTTGTTTTCGTTTTTCCCACTATTTCCGCTGTACCTTTTTGTACTTTCACCAACAAGATATGTACACACGCACACATGCACACTCGATGATTGCAGACACAAGCACACACAGAGGCACGTGTAGATAAATATATGATCTATCTATCTATCTATCTATCTATTTATCTATCTATCTATCTATATATCTATCTATCTATCTATCTATCTATCTATCTCAGTTTAATATCTATTTACCTATTTATCACAACCTCTTCACGCTCTTTCTTCATAACTATATATATATATATATATATATATATATATATATATATATATATTTGTGTATTTAGGCAGAGAAATTTTCTTTTAAACATGTCAGATTAAATAAATTGCAACAATATGTTTGCTTATTTTTAATAAAATCCGTTCATACTCACGGATAATCTTTCTCGTATTACAATCAAAATATGTCAAAAATGAGCTGTAACGTTGACAGATGTTATTTTTATTCATTTCTTAAGGTACCCAAGTACTTTCAACCTCTTTCCGAGGTCATCTTCAGCGGTGTTAGTTATGGTAACAAATGTAACTGGAAAACTATTTTGCTAAAAATTACTGTACATTTTTTCCAGTTTCAAATTTAACGGTTGACAAATTTCTAGCGTTCATTAGAACGTGAAAAATATCTAAAAAAGAAAATATTTATATGTTGTAAAGTCATGGTCATGCACATGTTAAAGCATGAAAAAATTGTTCTTTTTACAAACTTTTAAGAATATTACTACAGTATTTATAGCTGATTCTATTAATTAAAGTTTTAATGAATATTGCCTCGAGAATCTGTAGGTTGCTTTTGTTGATTTTGTTAACTCACGCCCCTGAAGATGACCTCGGAAAGAGGTTAAAATACTTGGGTACCTTAAGTATGATAATAACATCTGTCAACGTTACAGCTCATTTCTGACATCTTTTAACTGTAATACGCGAAATATTATCCGTGGGTATGAACGGATTTTATTTAAACTAAGCAAGTAATCTGACATGTTTAAAAAAATTTGCTGCTTCAATACACAAATTTTAATACATATATATATATATATATATATATATATATATATATATATATCCCTACTTCTCACTTTCTCGATCTCGGTGCCGCGCCCAGAAATATGAATACATACGCAAACACACACAGAAAGTTTGCGATCGATAAACTATCGTCTAAATTATGCAAAAATCAATAAAACAAACAGATCAGTCAGTTAATTAAGTGCCTTACATGATACACGCTTAGGCGATCATGTCTCGAAAGTGACATGACTGACTGGCCAGAAGATTATCCCGCAGTGGGTTGCCATTACTTTCTGCGGGAAAATGGTTGCCAGCAAAGATTATAGAATCCAGTTTGTCCCGTTATTTAACCCATAACTGGAGGAAAGAGACGGGTTATTACCTTTCTAGACATGAACGCCCAAGCGTGTATCACGTACGGCACTTCACTGACTGACTGACCCTAACCACTGACCCTCATTCAGACATGTTTTATTGAATAATATAGACATATTTTGTCTACATATTATGATACTGATCTTTTCAGTTGTCTAATCACTTTCTCGATGTTAAGATAAAATTCACCAAGGTAGTACTTTTGATCTTTTCTAAGATCATCTTCAGGAGTAAATTACAATAACAAACTTATTGTAACTTTAATAAAATCTACATTTCTTTATGACAGAAAGAAAGCACTCGCTAACGCGATCTGTTGTAGTTTTATTTTTTAATTTTAATTTATTCGGTGGATTTTTGGAATTTCTACAAAACAAACATCTCAATATAACGAAGCTGTTGTGGAGTAGTTTCCACACTGAAAGTTATAATCGTGCTATGTCGGTTGCTAATCTACTTAACGTACTCAAAATGTTAGGAACTTGGTAATCTTCCACTGAAAACTGACTCCTTAGTATTCGGCTAACTGCCTAGTAGTTCTACTGAATTCCAATAGAACTCCTATGAACTTCCCGTTAACTCTTATTAATAAAGGAGGGAGAGTCCATTATCTGAGGAATAGGTGTGTTTCCCCATAACAGAAGCTAACCTGAAATTGTTAAAAACTTAAAATGGCATTAACTGTTGTATACAATTTGAGATGTTCTTGCTCTATTCGTAATAAATTTTGTTTGGGTGTATTGCTGATTTTGGTATAGAGGGCCTCAAGAATTTGTAGTTTTTGTTTATTATTTTTGTGTTGTAATATACTGGTGTTGCCAACAATATTTACTATATTGTGCAGTGGGACATAAATTTTTAAAGTTGTGCAGCAGAACTTGTATAGGACATATGAAGTGTAAAACGTTTTGATAATTTTGTGCTTATCAAACTAACATATGTACGTACTTTTGTCAAAGATACAATCTCCCAAATACATATAAGGTATGGGTCAATATTGTTTGGAAATGTATTATTAAAATACATGTTGTATTCCTTTACATCTCCAAATATAAGTAAATATATATTTATTATATTTCATGATGAATATCATACGGCGATTAAATACATGCTTCTATTCACTAATCCCGCAACGCCTTAGGAGTGTAGGGGAACCATATCTACTGCAACCAAAGCAACACTGGTGTTTCTTGGGCAAGACAGCCGGACGGAGATCATCCCTCTGCTGATTTGAATTCAGTGTTTTTCATTTATGTGAACTAATTGCCAATTGTTGCAATAAGGCTCATACAGGGCACGAAAAAATGAGCTCATACCTTTCCAACGTGTATTTGCACGTATTTGAACATAATGAATTCGATCTCAGCTCTCTGATTCACCAGTTAATACCCATTACTCTCTCTCTCTCTCTCTCTCTCTGTCTATCTATCTATCTATCTATCTATCTCAGTCTGTTCATATCTATCTATCTATCTATCTATCTATCTATCTCAGTCAGCTTCTATCTATCTATCTACCTATCTATCTATCTCAGTCAGCTTCTATCTATCTATCTATCTATCTATCTATCTATCTATCTACAACATGAACGCAGTATCACATAGAGTTATATACTATTCTTTAGGTGTCAGCCTATAGCAACCTCCTTGTCAGTCAGTTTTCGAAGCTATTACGAATAACTTCAACCTTCGAGCATTGCGTGATCATCGCAACAAATTGTTTAAGGGATTTCTACACACGTATATTTTATCTTATCAGTAAGATTACTGCAAGAGAATTGCTAGCAGAAATATATGCAGTCATTGCACACTTATGCCTGTATCATCTACTAAAATATTTACGCTGGTGTGAGATTGTCTATGACAGCTGAAGTAAGCAATTCTGTAAAAACAAATGCTATCCCAATTCCAATGTCAATAATTGTTAGGTTAAATATTTACAAAGCAGCTTAAACTATTTTAGTCAAAAGATACTAGACTGGCGTGGAAGTCCTGATTCACTTAGGAAGCGGAAGTTAAACAACAAATATTGATCTCTGCTTAGTGGATTTTCCCTATAGTAACTGTTATGTAGGAAGAAAGTGTCGACATCAGCACGTATGGTCGAACACAGATCTCCAGGCAGCAAGCGTAACCGTTGAATGAATTGTGCTGCTGGGATCACGTGACCATAATTATTTAGTACATAAAGTACTCAGACAGAAATCTGAGTGTGTTCTGTGCCGTGCATTAGCACGAACACTTACCGGGTCGAACTCTCTGTCTTCGGGCGGAGAGTAACCCAGTCGAGATTCCGCCGAAGGGTAGACTCTCGTCTGGGGAAAATTACACAATTAATTTTTGCCTAGGTTTTAGGGTTCGAATATCCCACATTAAAAAGGGCTTGTGCCACATTCCCTCTCGGTGGGGAGATAGATAAATATCGTTCTGTGTTGTACAGCAACCAGAACTAACCTCTTCAGACTCTCTGCTTTTAGGCGGAGAGGAACCTAGACGGGTCTCAGCCTAAGAGCAGAGTCTAATCTGGGGAAATTCAAACTAGGTAGTCGACCGTGCCATGAGGAGGGCATTTAGAAAATTTTTGCCCGGGTTTTAGGGCTCGGGTTCCTCACTATAAAAGGCCTTCATTCCACCTCGATGGAGAGGTAGATAAATACCGTTCTGTGTTGTGCGTCATTGGAGAGATTGTTTTCTGAGTGAATTACTCGAGAGAATTATTCCGAGAGTGTATTATTCGAAGGATTCGTTTAATATGTTGATTTAAGCGAAATACCAAAATATTATAACTATTATTATTAAATATTATAAATATTATTAAATATCATAAATAATATAACACCAGGGAGTTAAGTACTGATCCGATGAACTTAGCTCCCTGGTGCCCCCCCTATTTTTTATAAGCGTTTCACCCCGAGCAAGTCATTTCACTGCCACTACTGCCTGGGCAGGGGGCTACATAGAGTGGAGGAAGGATGGTTAAATATAGGAAATGTCAGAGGGTGGGTGATAGGCGGGTAATGATACCGAGAATGGTTAAATATAGGAAATGTCAGAGGGTGGGTGATAGGCGGGTAATGATACCGAGAATGGGGGTTGAGTAGATGAGAGTGTTCTGAGAATAATTTGGAGTTAGAGTAATAGGAGGTGTCTATTGACCCTACATTTAAACACCTGGAGATTGCAGCTGTCGGGAAAGCAGACATGTGGAAGGGAATTCCACAGGCGGGAAGCGTGAGAAAAGAAGCTGTTGGAGTAGAAATTACGGTTACATCTTATCTGTTTAAGTGTAAAATGGTGGGATCTAGTTGCTAATCTAGTATCTCGTGCAAATTCGTGCTTAGGCGGCATCAGTGATCTAAGTTCATCGGAGCAGAAGCCATGAAAGTACTTGTAGAAGAGGCACAGGGAAGCCACATCACGCCGGTGAGAGAGTGGTTGCAGTCGGTCTGCCAAGTCAGTATCAACAACGTTACAGATTCTCCTTTGTATTTTGTCAAGAAGCCCAAGGAGTGTAGCAGGGGCACCCGACTAGATATGGCAGCAGTATTCAATACATGGATGGTAGATTTGTATATGTTCAGGATAGAATCAGGCTGGAAAACTTCCGGGTCCTGCACAGAGAGCCGACTTTCATAGCGGCAGATTTGGCAATGGATTCGATATAGTCATTCCATTTGAGGTCATCCAAAAGCGTAAGGCCAAGAAGGCGTAGTGATTTACTCTCTGGGAGGCAAGACTGTTCCATGATAATGGGAGGTAGATGCAATTGTCTATGGTGGTTAGATGATAACAGCCTCGTTTTAGAAGCATTGAAATGTACTAGCCATTTCCTACACAAGGCCACTACGGATTGGAGGTCCTTTTTAAGCTCGGCAGCGAGGTTCACTTTGTCGCCCACACCGGGTTTTTGATCAAGGCGAAAGTAGATTGTGTCATCGGCGTACATGTCTACTTGGGATCTAATGGCCTCGGGGAGATCATTAATGTACAGCAGAAAGAGCGTGGGACCTAGGATAGAACCTTGAGGGACGCCCGCGTTCGTATCGTAGTTTTGGGAGTCATGCCCATTTAATACTACCTTCAATGTGCGGTTAGAGAGGAATGACTGAATGAGGTCAAACAGATGTCCAGTTATACCGTAGCTCCGCAGTTTGCATAAGTGCCCAGCGTGCCAGACCCTGTCGAACACTTTGGAGATATCCAAAGCAACGGTTCGGGCTTCGCCATTCTTGTCAAGAGCCCGGTATATGTACTCGGTAATGGTCGTTAGCATATCAGCAGTAGACCCGGTGAAGCGAAACTCGTACTGTTTGTCAGAGAAAAGCCTGTGGGCAGTCAGATGCTGAATCACCTCGGCGTTGATAATGGATTCGAAAACTTTGCCGAAGATCGGAAGGAGACTAGTAGGACAGTAATTGGCGGGGTCTGAGGGTTCGCCAGAATTCTTAAATATAGGAACTACACAAGAGGATTTCTAACAGGCAGGAAAACAGGAAGCAGATAGGCAGAGGTTATAGAGTTTAGAAAGGACAGAGGAGAGTTCTGGGGCACATTTCTTCAGTACTATGATTGGGATTCCGTCCCCGCCGCTCGCTTTGTGTGGGTCAAGTTGTGCAATTATCTTGGAGACCAGCGAGGGTGTAATCTGGACGTCATGTAGTTGAGCCTTAGTTCTGGGTTTGAAGTCGGGTGTAGGTATTCCTAACGAGTCCAGTGTCGAATTGGTGGAGAATCTACGGCCAAAGCATTCAGCCTTGTCCGCTGGGGAGGTGAGAACTTCAAATTCATTGATTAGTGGGGGTAGTGAAGTCTTGCTCTTGTTGAGCACGTTTTTGCAGAGTCGCCAGTAATCTTTGGAGCCGAACTTAGAGGATGATATGCGTTGCCTCATTCTGGTAGCAAACGCCCTCTTGGCTTCGTTCAGTACTTTTTTACACTTATTACGTGCTGAGGAGAAAAGGCGTCTGTTTTGGTTCGACGAGCAGCTTCGATAGAGCCGGAAGAAATGGTTCCGGTGGGCAATGGCGGCCGAGCACGCGGGTGAGAACCAGAGGAACGAATTTGATTTTAGTTGGAATTTCCTGGCCGGGATAAAAGCATCGATGCCAGCCTTGACCCAAGAGGAGACCTCGGAAGCACAGTCTTCGGCAGGAAGATCGAAGACGTTGTTCCAGGGGACATCGCAGAGGAAGTCTCGGAAGGAGTCCCAGTCTGCTCTCTAGTAGGAGGATGATATTCTGCTGGTCTGGTTTTCTTGGGTAGAGTAAGAGCAGATCGAGATGTTGACGGAAACTAAGGCGTGGTCAGAGTTTCCGAGGGTGTCAGATCTGCCTGGTAGCGCAGGAGTCTGGAATGGAAGTAAAGCAAAGGTCGAGTAAGGGTACTTTGAGAAACGCGTGGGGAAGTCCACCACTTGCGTTAGAGCTTGGGTTATTGAAAAATACATGGTGCGGATCCCAGCAAGGTCGGTGACAGAGTTTTCAATCCACTTGGTGTGGTGGGCGTTAAAATCGCCAAACACAAATTTATGGGCAGATGGGTGAGAAGAAATGGCCTTGTCAATATTGATAGAGATGCTATCAAGTACCGAACAGTCAGAGGAGGAGGGGGGCGGTAGAGGAAGAAGAGATAGCTAACCGAGCTTAGAAGTAAGAGACGGAAGCATATGAAAGAATGATCCAGGGATTCAAGAGATGTGACCCTGGCTAGAGGGAGTTGTTCGCTGACATGCATATGGACATTGCAGTCCTTCCTGAAGAGGGGAATGTAACCAGGAACGAACAGCTCCGTGGAGGGGATAGAAGCGTCAAGGTTAGTCTCACATATAGCTAAGATATCGGGTGAGTTAGGAGGAATGATTCTACACTATTAAAGTTACTGCGGATACCTCGTATGTTTGTGAAGGAAACGCAGATAGGTTTGGGCGATTTATGACTAGCTGGCTTAGTCTTGCTGTTTCGTGTGTTTAATTTCATGGTGGTTTGGTTGTGGATAGAGAGAGGTCTAGAGTAGGGTCAGATGGTCACTAATTGCAGCAGGTGAAGGATGGAGAATGGCGCCGCCTGCAGCATAATGTGGCCTCGGGGTTGCTCATCGGAAATTCATGCATGGGTGCCCGTCCATGCGCGAAATGGCACTACAGGAACCCCGATATTATTCAACTGTTGATCAGAGCAGCCACTCAAGACGCTACGCAAGAGTTCGGGCTCCTAACTACCAGTCGGAAGTAGCAACCAGGAAACGGCCAACTTGGTACCCTCAGAATGAAGAGACGTCGCCACCATACTCACTAACTGCAAAGAGCTTCCATCCGAACCGACATCAGGACCGAAAAAGAGAGGTGAGACCGGAAACCCCTTCCTAAACAAGAAACAAGGAGATCACCTCTACTAGTGCCCAAAATAAGGGGGTGGAGTGCGAGGCCGGGCGATAGTAGGTACTATCTACTTCAATTAAAAAAAAAGAGTGACCGAAGTTTACTAAGTTTTAACTTAGTATAAGTTGAAACTACACTTGATAATCAATAAGAATTTACACAATCATAGTTGAAGTGCATTACAAGAGTGACTGGTAGAGAACTTAGGTTAGTAACAAAAAATAAATAAATAAGTAAATAAATAGGACAAAATAAGAACCAAAAAGAATGAAAAATAAATAAAAATAAAGCAAAATAAGATAAATCAGACAAGCTAAAACTTACCATTTGCAGACCGACTGACAGAAAAAAGAGAATTTCTCAAATTATCTTCGTTTTTCTTCCCTCAGATATATTTCTAGCTAGTTTAAGCTGTCCTTAAGTAAGCAGTAACAGGGAGAGATAACAGGGTAGGATATAGAGAGTGGGGGGGGAACACCTCGAAGCCATGTGTCTAGTTGACGAAGAAGAGAAAAAAACATGGCCGGTCTTTAAGACTAACTACCCAGGATTCCATCATACTCCCTTGAAACTACACTTGATAATCAATAAGAATTTACACAATCATAGTCGAAGTGCATTACAAGAGTGACTGGTAGAGAACTTAGGTAAGTAAAAATCGAGCCACAAGATCAGAAACTAGGTCATACCCTTTTACTGTGAAACCAATAAAATGTAAACGCAAATTCTACCCCAAAGCTTTTTTCTTGCACTTCCCGCCAGTGGAATTCACTTCTGTTTACTTGCTTCCCCTACAGCTACAATCTCCAAGAATTTAAATGTAAAGTCAATAGTCATCTCCTAGCTCACTAACTTGCATCCTGTCTTATCATGCTTCTTTCTCCGTCCACTCCACTTTCATCAGTATTCTCAGCCTTCTCTTACCCACTTCCTGACACCCCATATAAACTGTCACTCTTTCTCATAACTTTCCTCTTATGTAATCCTTTGCAGAGCAGTGGCAGTAAAATGCCTTGCTTGGGGCAATATGATTATAAAAAAAAATGAATAATAATATGGTTATAAAGTTGGGGATCAATTCTATATTACAATCAATATATAAATTAATCACCCACTTTCTGGCCACAGTCATGTTTTTCTTATCCACTTCCTGACGCCCCATATAAACTGTTACCCTTTCTCATAACTTTCCTCTTATGTAATCCTCTGCACAACAGAGCTTGGGGCAATATGATTATTGCAAAAATCGCCAGTAGCGAATTGACAAAAGTTTCCTTCGTTATAGAAGAAATACATATCGAGCTTGATTCACAAGGTCGCGGCATCAACAGTAAAATGTATTGCCAGAAGCTGGACCCTGTGGAGCACAAACTAAAGAAGGAGTATCTTACTTTGGCTAATCGATGTCAGACTTTTTTTTAGCAAGACAATGCGAGGCTACACACTTCCGGGTTGACTGAGAAAGAGTTCAAACAGATGGACGGTAGTGAGATCTACCATTCAGTTCCAATGCTTCTGCTCCGATGAACTTAGATCACTGGTGCCCCCTAAATACGAATTTGAACGAGATACTAGATTAGGAACTAGATCCCACCCTTTTACAGTGAAACCGATAAAATGCAGCCGTAACTTCTACTCCAAAAGTTTCTTTCCTCGCACTTCCCGACGGCTACAATCTCCAGGAGTTTAAATGTAAGGTCAATAGACACCTCCTAACGCACTAACCTGCTCCCATTTTAATCAAACACTCTTCCCATCTGCCCAACCCTCATCCTCGCTATCCTTACTCATCTGTCACCTTCCTCCTGACATCCCCTATGTCTAACCACTCCTTCTCTTTACCTTCCCCTATGTAGCCCCATGCGCAATAGTGGCAGTGGAATGCCTTGCTTGGGGTGAGATGATTAAAAAAAAATGCTGTTCCGAGTGACTAATGACTATTTCTTATTCCGCTTAATGACACACTTCCTGCGCGATTAGCGATACAAAAATTTTGATGAAGTGAAGGAAGCCTGTTTACATTTTTTATGCAAAACCATCGGACTGGTATATTGGACAGATTCGGATGCTAGTTGATCGCTTGCAGAGGATCGTCAAGAGTGATGGACTTTATTTTGAAGAATAAGTTTTGCTGTTGCTCCATAAAATTTTGTTGTTTTCTTTTCGCTTCCTAAAGGATTCGGGACTTTTCGGTCAACCAAATATATAAATAAATACTGGATTAGAAAAATTATTATTTGTCAATCTTTTGAATTAAATATATTAGCCAGCCTCGAAATACGTAAGTAGAATAGAGGTGAAATGTTTGAGGTCATCCTCTGCATTTTGAAGAAACGTCTAAATAATAAAAATTTGCGCCATTTTCAAAACTAATTTATCGACCCACCAGTTATGGGTTAAATAACAGGACAGCTTGGGTTCTATAGCCTTGGTCGGCAATCAGTCTACCGCAGAAAGCAATGGCAACCTACTGCGGGATAATCTTCTGCCTAGTCAGTCATGTCTCTTTCGAGACATGATCGCCCAAGCGTGTATTACTTATGGCACTTAACTGACTGACTGACTGACTGAATATAATAGTTGGAAACCTAATTAAAACTTCTACTGGGCATAAAGTGGGGGATCGGTTTTTTATTGTTATGAAGTAATTAACTGATCCCCCATTAATTATACTTAATATAATAATGTAATATAATCTATCTCTTCTCCCTCCATTGATGAGTTAAATGGCAGGACAGATTGGGTTCTATAGCATTGGTCGGCAACCAGTCTACCGCGGAAAGCAATGGCAACCTACTGCGGGATAATCTTCTGCCCAGTCAGTCATGTCTGTTTTGAGACATGATTGCCCAAGCGTGTATCACGTATGGCACTTAACTGACTGACTTGAGACATATTTTGACTTTCAGTAGAGTTTCCTCATATTCTCAATAATTGATGTTTTCGTTTTGTTGTTTTTTTACGGTTCATCGACTATTTGTGAGTTATTTAATCACTAAACATATTTCGATCTGTCGGAAACTGCATACAGTACCCGTTGATCGCAAGCAGTCGCCCATCTAAATTCTGACCGGGAGCGTCCCTACTTAAGAAAAGAAGCCTGTGATTTCGGCGTAATCAATAATAATGGTAATAGTAACAAAACTTATGCATTACTGCATAAAGTTTTCATTTTAGCTCTTTCTACTTAATGTACCTTGCTGGCTAAGGATAATTTAAATCATCCACTTTTTAAAAAAATTAACTTCTTGAACTAATGGCTTCAATGGTTTAAGTATTTTCAGTATACTAGCTCAGTAGGATGTGCGTTATTGTGAAGTTGATATCGGCTCGAAACGAGAAAAGTTCGAATTCCAGTTCAGTTCAATAAATTCACAAATACCCTTGTGAAAGGTATTAATTCATCTCCTCTCCTTCCAGTTATGGGTTGAATATAAGAATAGATTGCTTTCTGCAGTCTTGGTTCACAATTAGTTTACCGCAGAAATAAATGGCAACCTACTACGGGAAAAGCTTCTGCCTAGTCAGTCATGGATCGAAAGAGACATGATCGCCCGAGAGGGTATCACGCATGGCAATTAACTGACTGCCTGACTAAAATAGAATCAAGTTCTCTTCATTTTACAGTTGAAATGGCTAAGAAGCAACCGTAAGTTCCATGCTAACAGTTTCTTCTGTTGCACTTTTCGCAAAGGGATCTCGTTTTCGGCTTCTTGCTTTTCCAGTCAAGGTTGATCTTCAAAAATATATATAAATTGTTATTCAGTATATTTTATTTTCTAAATTCTTAATCTTTCTACTTAACCCGAGAACACTAACCGTGGGTATATAGTACCCAGGGCAAATGACGCTATTTTAATTACGATTTAATTAAATTTCTAGTACCTGATTTTCATACCTAAATAATGTTTTTCAGTTCCTATTAATGCTAACTCAAAGTACAAAGTTTAATGTGCCTGCGTGTAAAATATTTTAAATAAAGATTTAAATTCAATATTTTTTTATATTTTCAAAATCGGGTATGATATAATCATGGTTAGTTGAGGCGTAACTTTAATTCATGGTTAGTGTTCCAGGATTAATCGTAGTTGTTCTCTTATTCTCTAACACACCCTGGGTAATTTTACGTGTTGGTGGCTTTACGTGCTTGTTAAGGAGATGATTAAAAAAATACCCATCAGGCCGTTTCATTCATAATCGACGTTCGTAAACCTCTTCTACATTCAATCGGTGAATCTTACCTTGAAGGGATTCTGTCAGCGTCGATTAATACCAGCCGATATTTATCTAAATCACCAGGAAATGAGTATCATGGCACGTAGCCTTTGTAAGGCAGCCGAGCCTGCCATATTTGTTTCGCTTACAAAGCACAAGGAAATGAAACGCAGATGTAAAGGTATCGATTTGGAGAAAAACATTTCTCTGTTAATTCCCATACACACTCCAAGAAACATCGAAAATATGATGACACTGTACCATTTGGCAAGCGTGCTATAGATATCGATAAGGGAGTAGCGTAACGATTATCATCATGTCAAAGTGGACTCGGCATGCCAAGTTCAAATTCTAGCACAAGCGGTTTAGTTCACTTTGCACTAAAAAAAAGACTTGAAATTTACCATCCCTTAAATAGAAGGTTAGACTATATTTTCTGACCTTGGTGGGACTATTAAACTAGTCCATCTAAGCTAATAAGGCAGTTCCACTGTCCTGTTCAAATCTGTGATCTGTGTAATAATGATACAATCTCTAGCAAATTCATTAGTCACACGAAAATCGCTTTAATTAGACATAGAAATAAGCACTCGAATGATCTTAGGTCGATAAGGAAGCGCTTAAACACTCATATTGAACTCTCTGCACCGATAAAAATACTTTTGCGCCATTATTAAAAAAAACTAATTGTAAAATGTGTTTAATAATAGAAGCACTTTTTATAAAATATTACTGCCTTACACTTCACCTCCGCTGAACGCCTAACGTTTTGAATGAAGTCACTGAATTCAACAAACGCCTTTATTAGGCCATGTTTTTTAAGGTCAAAACGTTAGATGAACCCATCGCACCCTATAGAGTATATAAGTACCGGGTGAGTGGCACTTAACCAAACGCTCGGAACAATAAGAACTATGGAGAATTTTATATTCCTTAACTCTCTAAAAAAAGAAAAAAATGTGAGAATACTGGGGAAACTCAACAAAAGATTCATTAAATCATCATTATCGGTTGTAATCAATAATATATATATATATATATATATATATATATATATATATATAATGAATCTTTTGTTGAGTTTCTGAAGTATTCTCACAGGCTAGGGTTAAATAGGGACTTAGGTATTTTGAATTTTTATAAATATTTCAATAGTTAAACATTTTTTAGATACATTTAAAAATTTTTCTTTAAAACAACATTTAAAAGTATTATTACAGTTAGGTTTACGTTTAAAAATATATAAAGTATATATGTCTCTCCTCCTCTTTAAATATATATATATATATATATATATAGTACACTTGGTATGTAATCAGGGTAAATTCCAAAAGAGACGAACTTGAATATATATATATATATATATATATATATATATATTTATAAAGAGGAGGAGAGACATATATACAGGTGGAATTTTTTATATATTTAGAATTAATATCAGTAAAAGTTTACTGGTTATCTAATTGATGCTACCTTTAGGATACATACATACATACACACACACACACACATATATATATATATATATATATATATATATATTTACTATATGATTCTTTCTTTCTATCTGATACATATTTACTATATGTATACTTCTTATAAGCAGAACAGTTTTAATTGGGAATATATTACTTTCTCACATAAATATATTCCTAAATTGTTTTTGAAAAATCATAACACAATGGCAAATAATGCTGCTCTCTTTGAAATGGGACGGGGTCAGTTGATACAGATTCCAAGCAAAGACAGTCATATATATATATATATATATATATATATAGATAGATAGATAGATAGTTTGGCAATTAAATGAAAATGGCATTTTTTTTCAAAAGATGTAAATGTGAATTTTTTTTTAATATATTTATCTCCTTATCACGCCACTCCCTGTTATTTTCTTGCGCACCTAAATGTGTGTGTGTTTTTTTTCCCCAAAACCTAAACATTTCTTTTTGGATTACGACGAAAATAAGCTATTGTGAGATATTGTCAATAAAAAAAATAGTCACACAGATTTTCATAAAAATAAACGAACATCATCAGTTATAATAATAAAAAAAACGACAGTAAGCAAAAGAATTGTGCGTGATTAAATTTTTGAGTAAGTCATCCTTGTCGAAGACTTTTTCTCTATTTCCATTTTTCTGGCTGAACATATGAACTCGATTTTTGTCCTTTTTTTATAGTGTAAGGCAGAATTTTCAATCATTATCGTTGTAACGTCACATACGCTCAGTACTAAGTGGCAGGATAATATACACCTGGCAGAAATGCCTCAGATCTTGAGATTAGGGGTTTCGAGAAGCGCTGAACGACGTCAATAGATTTTTTTTATGTCCACCTTGGCTAGCGGTGGTAACATCTGTTAAGATCCCTGCTGTGGGCAAATAGGGAAACTCAATAACAAAACTACACACTATGAAATATCAAAGTACATTTTCATATTAAAAAGGTCCTTGGCATTACGGTAAACTGCATCCTTCACCAAGGCCTCAGATTGGGAGGTTGTGCGGAGCATGGAACCACCTCTTAATTGCTGTTTTTCTAAGGTCCACCCTGACCAGGAGTGCTAGCAGTTGTTAAAGTTCAAGCTACGGGCAAATAGTTGAACCCCAAACTCTGATCAAAATACTATGAGAGTATAAAATACACTTTTATAAATATATATATATATATATATATATATATATAGAGAGAGAGAGAGAGAGAGAGAGATATGATAGATAGATTTTATAGAAAAATATACATTTTTGAAGGAAAGATATTACCAACAATACATTTTTGAAGAAAAATTATTCTCAGCAAAACATTTTTAATACAAAACTAGATGTTATTTTCAGTTTTTCTAAAATAAAAACATAGAAATAGAAATAAAATTCATTAAAATCTGACTAAATCAACGTTCTCACTATAACCGAATATTAAAAAAGAATTATCTTAAAACGCCACATTTTGGCATTGAATAACCCACAGAGGTTGATATGCCGTTAAACAAAACTCAAACTCATATTAAAAAAATTACCAGCAATAAATTTGTGTGAGAAAATAAAAATATTACCAGCTATTCATTCTTTTTTAAGAGAAATTAAATTTCGGCGTTAAATGATCTATAATGAGTTGATATTTTGCTAAACAAAGAAATAATTATTTTGGGCACGTCACATATGCTCCGTCCTGGGTATGATGATAAACTATATTTGACAGCAAAGCCTCATATCATAGAATTGAGTGTTTTGAGGAACAGGTAACCATCTCAGTAGCTGTTTTTTCTTATGTCCACCCTGACCAGGGGCGAGAGAATTCCTGCTCTAGGTAAATACTGAAGCCCAATGCAAAAAATACACACTGCGGAACACAAAAATACATTTTCATACTAACAAATATTTATATTATATATATATTCATAATTTATATTTATGAAGTTACACACACACACACAAACACACACACACACACACACACACACACACACGCATATATATATATATATATATATATATATATATATATATATATATATATATTCAGTTGGATTATGTTAGCTCTATCACTAATATTGAACGCTTTCCAATAAGTTCAGCCAATATATAATATCTAAATAATATATATAACAAATTGCATATTCGGTCGGGTTTCAATCCTGGGTTAAAAGCAATCGGAGTCTAACCGTACTGATGAGCTGTGATACAGCGAAACAGATCTGTCTGCGGATGAGTATATATATATATATATATATATATATATATTATCTAAATAGTTCTGCCATATGATTTTTTTATTATTAATTTAAACAAAACATCTTTTATAAATTTTTAACAGTGTCTGATATAATATATAATATATTGCTCCTTTCTCTTCCTTCTCCCTTTTTAACTTTCCTCTTTTTTTATATACCTTTCGCTTCCTTTCACCATCTAAATTCATCGTCAGTTGTTCCTTGGTTACAAAAAAATATTATATCATTTCTTCGTTAACTTTTTCCTATTTTCCCCCTTATTTCTTTTCATTCTATTCATGTGACACAGTTTAAATTTTGACTTTTGATTCTTTCTTTTGTAATGAATATGTAATGAATATGCATACACCTTGGTTACCCCTTACGGTAATGCAACACAGACGAAGGCGATAACGCATAGAGGTCTACCGCTCTTCCAATAGAGGTCTACATCTATAGGTCTACCACTAGAGATCCACAATAATTGGTCTACGTCTGTTGACTACGCCTACGTCTCAGGATACTGCATACGACGAGTACCGTCCATTACGTCTAATTACTAGATTGACATATCCGGTTGCATTTGCCTAAACCGCTTAACTACTTCTATATATATATATATATAAAGACATCCCTTTCCGGGACATATCACTTTCATACAGTTGTAATGTAAAATCTTCTAATATCGAATCATAAATCTCTGTTTTTAATTTTCAGTTTTCTTATGTCTGGTCGACGAATTTTAAAAAAAATTTATTTCTTAATCACCACCTTTTTTTTTCTTTCTTGTTTTTTTTTAAAATTTCCTGTCGATGAATATGTTTTTGGGCTTAGAATTTTCTCGCTGAAAAGGCCATTCAACGAATGTAAATTTCGGAATTGTTTTACATATATATATTCTAAAAGACACGAAGCCATTTTCTATAATTTGTTACTGCTTAAGAAACCCTTTCGTGTCTACACTTCATCAGAAGAAACCGTTAACAAAACTGCAAAATAGCGGGGGCAGACATTGGAAAATGATTAAACAATTTATTAGCAACAACCACGCTGACCACATTTATATCGGTACTGCTTTTGTTGCTAATTACTATTTCTGTCGGGTCAGAGAATTATATTACACATAGATAGATAGATAGATAGATAGATAGATAGATAGATAGATAGATAGATAGAATAGATAGATACCGAATAGAATATAGATAGATAGATAGATAGATAGATAGATAGATAGATAGAATAAAATAGATAGATACCGAATAGAATAAAATAGATAGATAGATAGATAGATAGATAGATAGATAGATAGATACGGAACAGAATAAAATAGATAGATATAGATAGATAGATAGATAGATAGATAGATAGATAGATAGATAGATAGATAGATAAAGAACAGACTAAGATAGATAGATAGATAAATAGATAGATAGATAGATAGATAGATAGATAGATAGATAGATAGATAGATAGATTTTGTAACAAAACTATGAATAGATTGCGATAATCATGGCTCAACTAAGATACATACATACATACATACATACATACATACATACATACATACAAACATATATACATACATACATACGTGCTAAATAATTGTGATAGATAGATAGATAGATAGATAGATAGATAGATAGATAGATAGATACCGAACAGAATAAAATAGATAGATAGATAGATAGATAGATAGATAGATTTTTTTAACAAAACTATGAATAGATTGCGATAATCATAGCTCGACTGAGATAGATAGATAGATAGATACATACATACATACATACATACATACATACGTGCTAAATAATTGTGATAGATAGATAGATAGATAGATAGATAGATAGATAGATAGATACCGAACAGAATAAAATAGATAGATAGATAGATAGATAGATAGATAGATAGATAGATAGATTTTGTAACAAAACTATGAATAGATTGCGATAATCATGGCTCAACTAAGATACATACATACATACATACATACATACATACATACAAACATATATACATACATACATACGTGCTAAATAATTGTGATAGATAGATAGATAGATAGATAGATAGATAGATAGATAGATAGATAGATAGATACCTGAACAGAATAAAATAGATAGATAGATAGATAGATAGATAGATAGATAGATAGATTTTTTAACAAAACTATGAATAGATTGCGATAATCATAGCTCGACTGAGATAGATAGATAGATAGATAGATAGATAGATAGATAGATAGATACATACATACATACATACATACATACATACGTGCTAAATAATTGTGATAGATAGATAGATAGATAGATAGATAGATAGATAGATAGATAGATACCGAACAGAATAAAATAGATAGATAGATAGATAGATAGATAGATAGATTTTTTAACAAAACTATGAATAGATTGCGATAATCATAGCTCGACTGAGATAGATAGATAGATAGATAGATAGATAGATAGATAGATAGATAGATAGATACATACATACATACATACATACATACGTGCTAAATAATTGTGATAGATAGATAGATAGATAGATAGATAGATAGATAGATAGATAGATAGATAGATAGATAGAGTTATATTGGGTTATTTTACACACACAGAGGATCGAACTCTCTGTCTATATTGTTAGGCTAATGTCACAAGTCATAATCTTTGCCAAAGTGCCTGAACAGCGAGACTCGTTATGTTACATTGGTTGAATTTACGATATGTGAATACTTGTTGGGTTATTTTATTTCAAATTTTGTATGCGACTCCGAATGGAAATCAACTTCCCTATTCCGTAATAATGTTTAGTTGATAGTTTTTATAACATGGCTAATATTGTTGGATTATTTGATGCCGGATTTTGTATGGGGCATCCGATGGAAATCAAATTCACTACTCGATATTAATGACCACACAGACTAATTTCTTTAATCATAGCCCCACGCCTAGGTACATAGGTAGGTAGATATTAATTCAGAGACTCCTGATCAAGGTGATACTTATAGAGCGCATGACAGTCATGCGACAGAGGCGGATATGTATAGACCGAAATTTTATTTTTAAGTATTTTTTAATTAACTTCAATTTATTATTTAAAACATTGAAGTTTCAAGGTCAGTTTATTTCATATTCTTTGAACATACAGTAGCAACCATAATATAAGGAACGGAAACAGCAAAGACATAAATATGTGTATTACTTAAAAAGTAATGCATGATTTGCAATGAAATGTTTACCAAATAAAGATTAGGGTGTAATGCATTAATATTATACAAAGTTACAAAAATTTACATAACAGTTTTTTTTTTAATTAAGATTAAATGGAACAAAAGAAATAAGCTACTAGACAAAAGTTAAGGAACGATCTTGTTAATACTTGACTGTGAACAAAATATCAACAAAATTTAATATTTGGTAAACACCCCCTTATTTTTAATGAATTCTCTGTATCATCGACTACATGATCTAACTAATTGTTTAATCAGTAGTAATTCTCACCCAATCGTCTTTCAATAACTCCCATAGATGATCCTTGTTTTTTGGGTTTCTTTTCTGAGCCCATTCTTCAATAATCTTCCAAACATTTTCTATTGGATTGAAGTCGGGGCTCTGGGCTGGCCACTTCATTAGGATGATTCCTTCTTCTTCAAATAAAGCCATAATATTCGGCGCCTTGTGACAAGGTACGTTGTCCTGCATGAAAATAGGAGATTCATAAAGATCATCTTGGTACCACATGCTACTGAAGAAGCCTTTTGTAAATATTGATATTGCCATGTACGTGGATGATAGGGCCAACTCCTGCAGATGAAATCATTCCCCACATCATCACACTACCGCAACCAAACTTTACAGTTTTCTTGACATATTCAGAAGACAGTCTTTCACCTGTTCTACTTCGTACGTAAGTTTTGCCCTCAGAACCAAATATAATAAACTTGGACTCGTCACTGAAATGAACTGTATCCCATTGAACTGTATCCCATTGTGCGTCAGTCAAAACAACATGTTCGCTCGGA
Organism: Ascarosepion bandense; assembly: GCA_037127315.1. NCBI lineage: Eukaryota > Metazoa > Mollusca > Cephalopoda > Sepiida > Sepiidae > Ascarosepion > Ascarosepion bandense. The sequence goes on along the minus strand of JBBBDQ010000551.1, from coordinate 631,515 downwards.
TACTCCAGGCGTGCCCTTTGGTTTCGCTTTGAAATGAGAGGCTTCGAAGCTAGAATACGTCATGCAATCTTGTATTTTTAAACTGCGATCATCGTTTTGCTTGAGATCTTATTATCTGTCTCTTCATTAAATTTACGGGTAGTTGATATAGCAGTTTCAAAACGGTTTTTTGCAGATATTCTAACAATTCTTCGATCTTTTCTTCGCGATGTTTTTGGAGGTCTGCCGGTTTTTGGTTTTGCCTCTAACGTTTTATATCGGTATTATACCTGCTAATTACACGATTAAGGACACTTTTAGACCTATGAACAATATCAGAAATTTCTGAAATTGACAATTTTTTTATAGTTAGCGATAATGAGTTTTTTCTTTAAAAAATCCTAATGATAAATGAACTTTTACTTATTGTTGAAAAGATCCATCGAGTTTTTAGACAATGTAAATTAAAAGTTTTTTTGCAGATTATTACCATTGTTTCTTAACTTTTGTCCAGTAGCTTATTTCCTTTGTTCCATTTAATCTTTATTTAAAAAACAAAAACTATTATGTAAATTTTTGTAACTTTGTATAATATTTATGCATTACACCTTAATCTTTATTTGGTAAACATTTCATTGCAAATCATGCATTACTTTTTAAGTAATACACATATTTATGTCTTTGTTGTTTCCGTTCCTTATATTATGGCCGCTACTGTACATCATTTTAACTTTATTGAAAAAAAGTTTTTTTTATGTGAAAATGACATTAAAGAATTGATCGCAAATTTAATTTTTTTGTGATATCGTTCTTCATAAAAATAAAATTATGATTATAGAATTTATTTTTTTAATAATTCAGGTTGTTCTTTGTCAAATGTCTCTTTAAAATGCGTGATCAATTTTAATTTTACTACCAATAAATATGTGATATAAAAAAGCCTTTCACACTGACAATCTAATAATAAGTCTCATTTATCAGTTGTCAGAATTAAACTCGAAAGGTTTAATATTTTAAAATTGTTCTTTATAATATCTTGCTAACAAGCTGATGAAGAAAATAATATATTTTTATGATGAAGTTGAACTATTTTTAAAGTGCGAAACTCATTAAAAATGTTTTTTTAATTGTTTCACCCCAAGCAAGGCAATACCGCCACTGATGCGCAGGAGGCTACGTATGAGTAAAAGTCTAGACAGGAGGCGAGGGAAGAGAAAGACGAACCAGTTACAGGAGGTGCCAGAGAAAGGGCAAGAGAAGGATGGGAACACATGTGTGAAGACATTTGCGAACGTAGAGAGAAAGCAAAAGAACAATATGCACGGGGTGAGATAGAAAAGACTAGAGTCAAGTGGATAAGAGATCGAAATTGACCTTGCATTTAAATTCCTGGAGGTTGTAGCCGCCAGGAAAGCAAGTATATGGAAGGGAGTTCCACAGGCGGGAAGTACGAGTAAAAGTTTAGATAAGAGGAGAGTAAAGAGAAAGACGAACCAGTTACATTGAATGTCAGAGAAAGGGCAAGAGAAGTATGGAAACACAGGTGTGAAGACAGTTGCGAAGGTAGAGAGAAAGGAAAAGAACAAGATATACGGGTTGATATAGAAAGGACTGGAGTCAAGTGGAAAAGAGATCGGAATTGACCTTGCATTTAAATTCCTAGAGGTTGTAGCCGTCAGGAAAGCAAGTATACGGAAGGGAGTTCTACAGGCGGGAAATGCGATAAAAGAAGCTGGTGGGAGCAGAATTGTCGATTGAATTGGGTTGATCTTACTGTAAATGGGTGTGACCTTGTTGCCAGTTTGGTTGCACGAGTAAAGTCTTGTGGTGGGGGTACTAGGGACTTAAGTTCGTCGAAGCAGAAGCCATGAAGATATGTGTAGAATAGACAGAGGAAGCCACATCTCACCGGTGAGAAAGTGGCTTGAGTAGAGCTGCCAAGCGGGGACCAATCACATTACAGCTTTTCCTTTGGAGCCTGAGATAAACAGCAGGGGCGCCTGACCATATATGATGGCAGTATTCTATGCACGGGCGTATGGTTAATTTGTATATATGTAAGACTAGCAGTATAGCCGGCGTTGCTCGTGTGTAATGAAAGCTTTAAAACTAACCCATGGTCCTGGAGCTCAGACTCTTTGGACTTTGCCACGAAAGACAAAAAGCAATAGTTGTTTCCAGTTAAAGCGAAACCGTGGACTGAACGAAAAATGAATGGATGTAAGTCAAATTTTGATTTCCTGTTATCGATATCAAATGAGTATTTTTCGTTGTAAATTGAATTTTGAAGGCTAAATAAGTCCTCTGAGTAAATGGTATCATGGCTGAGACTAAAAACTACAATTATACCTACTTAAAGCCAAATCCGAAGCAAAAACTAAAATAAAAGGGCTGAAAAATATACAGGCATATCAACAGACACACACACACAACTTGCCTTTTATATATATATATATATATATATATATATATATATTATTGATTTTCTGCACTATTTTAAGAACCGCAACCTTGAAACTTCTGAATATCGTTTCTTATGTCTTTGTCTATGAGTGTATTAAATTTGATTAAAATCGGACCACTCCTTCTATAACCTGATTTTTCGATTATCGATTTTCAATATTTATCGAGAATACCTCGACACAAAACCTAAGAAAAGCCGCAGGCGCTTATAGTACAACTGTGTGAATTTTCAAGAAAATAGGTTCAGCCGTTTCGGAGTCTATAGGTAATGGACACACACACACAGACACACACACACACACACACACACACACACACACACATATAGACACAGTTTCATTTATAAATAAGTTTAGATAGATAGATTCAGGAGGGAAAAACTTCCTGGTCAGACACAGTGACCCAACCTTCTTAGCAGTGGATTTCGTTATTGACTCAATGTAATGATTCCATTTGTCGGGTAAAGGCGAGGAGGCGCAGTATATTGCTTTCAGGGAGACTCGCTTGGTAAAAAGTTTTATTTGTTTGATATTTTGCTTAGATTTTTGGAAATGCATTTTTGTTCTCTCAATGCGTCTTCGGATTTTAGTGTCACGCTTTTCATTCCCTGTTAAAACACACGAATATTTCTGAAGTGGATTTTGTTAATAGATGCATATTTCATGCAAAATGTTGAAAAAATTAATTTTTTTTTTTAATCATTTCACCCCGAGCAAGGCAGAAATGCCACTGATGTGCAGGGGGCTACATAAATGTAAAAAGATTAATTAGAAAAGAGTGAGGAATACAAACTAGTTAGAAAGGAACAATAGAAAGCTGAAAAAACAGGTGCGATGACAGATACATAGGTGGAGAGAAAGGGAAGGTTATACAGGGGAGGGGAGAGAGCTAGAGTCCAGTGGTTAGTAAATGAGTATTGACTTTGCATTTAAATTTCTGGAGGTTGTAGCCGTCAGGAAAGCAAGAATACGGGAGTGAGTTCCACAGGCGGGAAGTGCGAGAGAAGAAGCTGCAGGAGTAGAGTTGTCGTCTGCATTTGACTAACCTGACTGTGAATGGGTGGGACCCAGTTGCCAGTCTGGTTGCACGAGTAAACACCTGTTGAGGAGGCATCAGTGACTTAAGTTCGTCTGAGCAGAAGCCATGAAAGTATTTATAGAACAAAGGGAATTCTTTCTTCAATAAAATATTGATGTTAAAGAATACCTTTTGATCCATGCAATTATTCCCGAAAATGTGGTTAGGTGATGGATGAAATGTTTTATAGGTGACTAGACCTTGAATCTAGCATCTTTAAAGATATTCAAATGTCAATTTCAGATATAGTAGCCTCTGAGTAGAGTACTGAGAGACAGAAAAAATTTCGCTAGCAACAAAGAAGAGAGTATTGGATTGCTATGTGATATCTGTTCTTTAAGATAGCAGTGAATGCTTGGCAATACCCTCAGAGATTAAGGAAATATTTAAAGCAAAAATGTGGTTTACAGAAAGATGATGAGGATACCATGGGCCAAACATATGAGCAACTTTGGGGTTTTGGAAAGGATGGAAACGAAAAGGAAATTAATACTTAACACCGGGAAAAGACAGCTGAAGTTCCTGAGCCATGTAATGAGGAAGGAAAGGTTGGAGAATCTGAATTACATGTTAGACAGAGGGAAATAGAGACAGGGAAAAACAACGCGTAACATACTTAATGGGCTTTATTAAATGGATGGCAGAGCGGATTTTGGGTGGTGTAACAAAAGAAAGTGTGCTTAGGCATGCTAGAGAGAGGGAGATGTGGAAGGCAATGATCGGCTACGTCCTGAATGAACACGCGACATAAAAGAAAAAGAAGTAAAAAAGAAAGAAGACGGAGAAGGAGAGGACAAAGAAGAAAAAGTAGGCTATATACATGATGGTTCTACATAAAATGAAATATTTAATACTGTTATTTTGAGGAAAGCATTCGACAGAGTTTGGCATGCTGGCCTTCTATGCAAACTGCGGAGCTATGGCATAGCTGGATAATTGCTTGAACTAATCCAGTCATTCCTATCTAACCGCACATTGAAAGTGGTATTAAACGGACATGCCTCCCAGAACTACCATACGAACGCGGGTGTTCATCGGAGCAGAAGCCGTGAAAGTATTTATAGAAGAGACACAGGGAAGCTACGTGAGAGAGAGACTGCAGGCGGTCTGCTAAGTCGGTATCAATCACATTACAGACCCTCCGCTGTACCTTGTCGAGAAGCACAAGGAGAATAGCAGGGGCACCCGACCAGATATGGCAACAGTATTCAATGCATTTATAAATGTGCAGGATGGATTCAGACGGAAAAAAACCTCCGGGCCCTGCACAGAGAACCGACTTTCATAGCAGCGGATTTAGCAATGGATTCGATATAGTCATTCCACTTGAGGTCCGCTGAAAGTGTGAGACCAAGGAGGCGTAGTGTTTTACTCTCTGGGAGACTTCCAGCTAATAAGCTAGACCACTTCACAATCTCATCCATCATATTTTTTTATCATAACACAGCGATCGCTTGTTTATATCCGCTTTTGTGTGTTAACAACATTGACACATTACTGTTCCTTTACCTACTTTTGTGTTGCATATATTGTTTGCTTGGTATTGTTTTTGTCCTGTTCTTTTCTTTCTTTTCTTATTGTTTATTTCAACCATTTATGCTCATTACACTTAACCATGGCTAGCTACTCCATCAATAATCTCGCTGGAGTAAGACATTCATATCAGTTCCAAAGGTAGTACTATACCCGTTTAGAAATATCTAAACTGTCAGCTATATACATCCACTTTTTAAGATTCATGGTTGAAAAGGCTTTGAGCGACTGAAGCTTGACACTGATCATTCTTCTTTGAAAATTGTGAACTATACCAAATAACAGAAACCACGTCACTTGGGACTGCCAACAGCAGCAACAGCTAAAATGAATAGCACATGTTAATAAAAAAATAATGAGACGAAGAAGAAAATGCTGTTTTGCTTTCATTCAAATAAAGTTTAGAAAGGAAAACCTTATTAATAAGGTAAGGAGCTATAACAGCCGCTGCAGATCCCTCTTTAGATTTTGTCAAGAGCATTCAGGACGTAGGCGATCATGGACTTCCATTTACCTCTATTTTTTGTCGCTCTTAACACTTTGCCTCTCTCCCAAACCCTTCTCTGCTATCCACTTTCTCAAGCCCACCAAGTATTTCTTGCATTGCTTTCCCTTATCTCTCTTTCCTTTTATCCGCCCCATGAGTTTTGGATTCTCTAAGCCCTTCTTCCTTATTACGTGACCCAAAAACCCCAGCTGTCTCTAGTGTTAAGTATAAGTTCTCTTTTCGTTTCTATCCTCTCCAAAACCTTGTCGTTGCTCATATGTTCGGTTCACTGTATCCTCAGCATCCTTCTGTAGAACCTCATATCTGTTCCTTCGAGTCTCTCCTTCGTCTCTGAGGAGATTGTCCAGCATACGCTGCCATATAGGAGAACAGATATCACATAACATTACTACTTTCTTTGTTTCCAACAAATCTTCCTGTATCTCAATACTCTGCTTAGCATTTGAAATGCGTCCTTTGCCATGCCAATACGCCTTCGGATCTTAGTATCCGTTCTCTGTCAGAAGACTTCCCTGTTTTGGGCTTCTCTTTATCTGTTTCCTAAAAAAAAATTTGTTTTAAAAGAAAGGTTTTATAAATTTCAAGCAAAGGACGTGCAAAGTGCTTGGGTAATGAATGCCAAATTTTTCCTCACAAGGAAACAGCTATCATATTTTTTTATGTTAGATGTAGCGTATGGGCCATCATTGCTGTATATTTGGCAATAATTTAACTCCATGATATTTCCGTATAGAAATGATGCATTTACGAAACAAATCAAGAATTCTGTCAAAAACTTCCTGCATTATCATATTTTTCAAAAAAGATTGTTTGATTGATTCTCCTAAGGCAACTAAGGAAAAAACACTAAAAGCTTTTAAATTATCATAAAATCTTTTTATTTTTTCGTTTATATATTTTTTATACAATTTCCATTAAGATTTCATACTAAATTTTCACTTTTTTTCAAGTAGTAAATATATGCTAATGAAACTACATTAAAAGAAAATGGCAATCATTCTTAGAAAGACCAATTTTGGAAATTTTTCGTAACTTGTAATTTTCATTTTTCACCTTTTTAAATATAAGGAATGAGTTCAAACAGTACATTATACTGTTAAATCTCTCTTCTTATTCATGAAAATTGATTTTAACTATTGTTAAACCTATATAGATGCAGACAACATTTATTAAAATGTCATAATGAAAGAAATATTTGCATTTTTTCTAAAACAAAAGCAGCTAGCTGAAGATGTGATTAAAATCAGAGAATAAAATTGAAAAATTATGGGGGTTTTTTTTTCAAATATTTTCAGATTTTATTTGGACATAATTGTGTCAAATATTCAACTTGCTTTCTGATTGTATTGTACCGGTTTTTAGTCAATTAGTATAAACAAATGTATTACTCTTGTAGTACAATCTGAAAAGTTTCTAATTTGTGATGAATGAAGATTTCTGTATATTTATGCAGATAGGTATTAGAAGACATTGATAGTTTTTATCAGACTGAGATAGATAGATAGATAGATAGATAGATAGATAGATAGATAGATAGATATGAAGAGACTGAGATAGATAGATAGATAGATAGATAGATAGATAGATAGATAGATAGATAGATAGATAGATAGATAGATATAAATGGAATGAGAAACATATATAGATATATGTGAGTGGACATAGATAGATAGATAGATAGATAGATAGATAGATAGATAGATAGATAGATAGATAGATAGATAGATATGAAGAGACTGAGATAGATAGATAGATAGATAGATAGATAGATAGATAGATAGATAGATAGATTTGAAAAGGAGCTCAGTGAAAAGTGAGATTTGAAAAGGAGCTCAAGTAATCAGATTGTAATGACAGATATGAAAATGATGAATTTCAGCGCCCAAAAGCCGATCTAGGAATCAGTAAGACAAATGACATTAATAGAAAGGTTTTATGCCGTGTACTATTTGCTGGAAAGGATGTTGGTCGGTGGTAGAATCGATGTTACTCCTTTGCATATCACGTCTTTAATGAGTGGTTTGATAAAGGCGTACGTGTGCTGCTTATGAAGGTCGACATTTATGGCCGGCCTAGAAAGGAGACACTGTGGTTTATGCAACTGGGCTAAGGGCTGTGATCAAAAGATGTGGGGTGGGTAGAAGAAAGTAAAGGGTGGCGAAAGTACCAGCGATGATAGGAGAAGGTGAAATGTGATAGAGTGTAGTTTTGAAGGCAAAGAAAATGGAAAGAAATAGAAGAGAAAAAAAGATGAAAATGGGAAGGTTAAAGTAGGAAAGATAAAAGAGGATGTGAAAGAAAGATGTGGTAAGTGAAAATGAAAGTTGAGAAGAAACGTACAAAGAGAGACAGATGAAGAGACTTCGAAAAACAAAGAAAAAAGTTACAGAGGGGATAAAGTTAAAATCGATTGGAGAGAGACAAAAAAAAAAAAAAAAGAAAGAAAGAAAGAAAGAAAGAAAAGTTATAGAGGGGATAAAGTTAAAATCCATTAGAGAGATACAAAAGAAAGAAAGAACGAAAGAAAGAAAGAAAGAAATATTATAGAGGGGATAAAGTCAAAATCGATTAGAGAGATACAAAAAAAAGATAGAAAGAAAAAAAGAAAGAAAAGGAAAGAAAAGTTATAGAAGAGATAAAGTTAAAATAGATTGGAGAGAGGCAACAGAAAGAAAGAAAGAAAGAAAGAAAGAAAGAAAGAAAGAAAAGAAAGATAGAAAGAAAAAGTTATAGAGGATATAAAGTTAAAATCGATTAGAAAGAAATAAAGAAAGAAAGAAAGAAAGAAAGGAAAGTTATAAAGGGGAAAAGTAAAAATCCATTGGAGAGGTACAAAAGAAAGAAAGAAAGAAAGAAAGAAAGAAAGAAAGAAAGAAAGAAAAGTTATAGAGGGGATAAAGTTAAATTCCATTAGAGAGATACAAAAGAAAGAAAGAAAGAAAGAAAGAAAGAAAGTTATAGATAGCATAACGTTAAAATCGATTGAAGAGAGATAAAAGAAAGAAAGAAAGAAAGAAAGAAAGAAAGAAGGAAAGAAAAAGTTATAGAGGATATAAAGTTAAAATCGATTAGAAAGAAAGAAAGAAAGAAAGAAAGAAAGAAAGAAAATTTAAAAGTAAAGGGAGACTGGAAAAAAAAAACGAAAGAAAGAAAAGTTAAAGCGAGTGTAAAAAGCAAAAGAAAGAAAGAAAACAAGAATGAAGGAAGCGAATTAGGGCGTAAAATGACAAAAAATTAATTGGGAGATCAAAGGAAATCTAAAGAGGATAAAATGAATGAAAGAGGAAGAAGGCAAAATCAAAATCTGACAAACGAAGACGGCAATGACAGAAAATGCACGAAGAAAGAAAGAAAGAAAGAAAGAAAGAAAGAAAGAAAGAAAGAAAAGTTATAGAAGAGATAAAGTTAAAATCGATTGGAGAAAGAAAGAACTGTTAGAAAAGATGAACAAATATTGAATGAGAATTGCTTGAAAACTGTTGTAGGATCAAAGAGAATGGAAATGTGAACTAAAAGAAAGAAGAAAAAGAAAGAAAGAAGAAACAAATTATTACGGTGGGTGGAGGAAATTCTGAAAGAAAAAAGAAAGAAAAAACATACGGAATATGAGAAATAAAATTGCAATTAAAAATTTAAAAGAAAGATTATTAATGAAAAGGTGGAAAAGTCACTGGACCTTTCTAAGAGACGAAAGCCAAAGCAACACACACATTTACACGTGCTCACACACACGAATACACACACGAATACACACATACACACCAATACATACACGCACATACATACACATATATACACAACCATAGATTTATGTACACATAAATACATACACATATATACACATATAGACATACAGACATAGAGCACCTCGAGGTGGTGCAATGGTTAGCAAGCTTGTCTCGCTAGAACTATTGCAATTCAGTAGTGAGTTCGATCCCCACTGGGCGCTCCATACTTTCGGCCTTGTGCCATATCTAAGCTGCGCTTAGTAAATTACTATTACATACAGACATATGCATACATACATACCTACACACATTCATACATACGCACATTCATACATATACACACATACATACACATATAAATTCACACGTGCATACATACACAAACACATATACTGTACATACATCTTAGACACATACATACGCACAAATGAATAAATACTTACATAAATATATACATACATACACACACGTATTCATACATTCACAAACATTTACAAAAATACAAACATGGTTATGCATATATAGACACACATACATGAATGCATAATACACACATACATGCATACACACATAAATATACCACATGCATTTACTATTTTACCATATGTGTCACACATATAGGATGTGCGTTGTTGTGCAGTGTATTAATTTGTTTCTTCCCTCCCGCTATAGATTAAATAATAGGACAGATTGGGTTCTATAATTCTGATTGACAACCAACCTTCTACCGTAGAAAGTCATGGCAACCTACTGCAGGAAAATCTTCTGCCCAGTTATTTCTCTTTCGAGACATGATCGCCCAATAGTGTATCACGTATGGCGCATAACTGATCATATATCAGCACGTCGCAAACCTCTAGATTGTAGATTCATTTTTCTTTCACTCTTCTTTTCATCGTCACTGCCTTCTTTTATCCAAGAATACCATTCCTTGTTAAACCCCCTAACCGACGCCCGGCTTCCCTTTCGTTCATTCGGACAGCCTTGACCTAAAACGGGAACACGTATATCTGCAGCGCACATATTTGCTATTGAACAATAAATAATGCGAACAAACCTCGCGCTTGTCATTCACGACTGACATTAGTTTTCGGTATTTTGCTTTCATTCACTTCCAATGCCAAGCAAATGTTGAATGCAAAGAAAGCAAAATCTTTGAAAGTTTACAAATTACTGATTCAAACGCTTTCCCCCCCCTCAAGTTTGGATTTTACAACCCTTTCGAATACAGTGGCAAAGCTGAGTTTCTAAAACTTACAGATAAAATTGTTATTCTTTTACTAGCAGTTTAGTCCGGTTTCACTCGGGTAGTTTAAGGAATAATAAGAATGAAAAATATATGATGAATTTACATAGCAAACACTTTCACAACGTCCACCCTCGTCACTTTTATAGATATGGATAACAATGTAGAATGTCTCTATTGGATTAGGGTGGGAGATGGAGGGGTAGCATACATAGATAAAGTGGGGGTGATCGATTCTATATTATAATCAATACATAAACTGATCCCTGACTTTGTGGTGGGATAATATATATTTTTGTACACCTAATTTTGGCTTTCTGAAAAATTTCAAATATCGTTAGCGTTCTAAAATTTTTATCTACATCTAAGCGCAACTCCCGTCAAGCTAGACTGCAAAATGTAGGCGCTAAGTCGAATCTATCAAACAAACAAATACTTACACAACGTCCACCCACGTCACTTTTATAGATATAGATTATTATTTCAATATGTTGGTAAATTTGTTAAGCTCGAATATTTAACGATACATTTATGGCAATTTTACAGATAATTTCTTGTCGTAGAAATCGTCATGAGCTTATTCTGTCATTTACCGAATTCTTCTTCTTCTTCTTCTTCTTCTTTCTGATGTGTCCCTTTAGGACGTAGCCGATCATGGTGTTCCACGTCTTATCCCTTGTAACTCTTAACACACTTTCTCTTGTTACCTCTCCCAAACCCTATTCTCCTATCCATTTGCTCACGTTAATTAAGTATGTCATGTGTAGCTTTCTCCTGTCTCTCTTTCCGTCTGTCTGTCTTGTGAGTATCAGATTCTCTAAGCACTGTTTCCTCATTACGTGTCGCAGAATCTCCGAAACTTCTTCGTTGCTCAGATGTTCGGACTAGGGTACCCTGAGCATCTTTCATATTTCTGTTGATTCAATTCTTTTCTGAGTCTTTGATGAGATTGTCCATCATTCGCAGCCATATGGGAGGACAGACATTACATAAGCACTCTCTTCTTTCAACAGAAATTTCAAAAAGAAAAGAGTGAATTTGAACGAGTTAAATCTAGTTATTATTATTTTGTTATCTTCTTTAATCTGGCTCCAACAACATTCGCTAACTCTCTGTCCCTGTCTGTCTGTCTGTCTGTCTGTCTCTCTGTCTGTCTGTCTCTGTCTCTCTCTCTCTCTCTCTTGATTTGTATATATATATATATATATATATATATATATATATATAAAGCAAGAGTATAACTATTCTTATCCGATGCGTATTTATCAAGGCAAATGTAAGGATTTAATTTGATGCACGTGTTTACATAGAAGAGCAAAAATGACACTTATTTATCAAGATTTTTGGGACGGTTTATTAATTTTTATCAAGTTTTATTATTAAAACATCTTCTTAATTTGACTCGCTTACTTCTATGTGCGTTGTGGTGCAGTGGATATTGACTCAGAACGACAACTCAGGGTGCCGAGTTCGAATTCCAGTTGAATTCCTTGCATTCACTTACGCACAAATACCTGAGGGAAAGGTATTAATCTGTCTCTTCCCTCCAGTTATGGGTTAAATCATAGAACAGATTAGGTTCTAGAGCCATGGCTGGCAACCTATTGCAGATAATCTTCAGCCCAGTCAGTCATGTCTCTTTCGAGACATGATCGCCCAAGCGTGTATCATCTATGGCATTTAACTGACTTACTTTTATTTTAGCAGACTGTGAATTACGTCACTTTGTATCTTCTACATGTTTTTACTAACCATTCAACCACATGAAATTTTTAGGGAGTGAGGTGCAACTGAAGATTTGGTTGGTTGGTTGGTTGGTTGGTTGGTTGGTTTGTTTTAGGGCATATCAACCTCGGCGGGTCATTTATTGCCTACTAAATTTTTTATTATTTATTTATTGCTGGTAAAAAATTTTTCTTTCAACAATTGTTGTTTTTATATAAGTTTTTGTGTCTAGTAATACATTTTTTCTTTTCTAGTATCAAGATTCATTGAGATTTGTTTTTAAGGGCAGGTTCCCCAAGTCCTACTCTGTTATTTAACCTATAACTGGAGGGAAGGGACGCATTAATACCTTTCCCAAGGGTACCAGGTCTTAAGTGAATGCAGGGTATTCAACTGGAATTCGAACTCAGCTCACCGATTTCTCTTTCCAAGCCGATATCCACTGCACCACAATGCACATCCGTTGCTAAACGCTTACAGCACCTGGTATTCCCAAGCGGGCTCCCATCTAAGCACTGACCAGGCTCAATGTTGCTTAACTTCGGTGATTGATATGGCCGTAAGCTGCAGCTGAAGAAAAAAAACGTATCTGTGAGTGTCACTCTGTCAGTCTGTTAAGTGCCATACGTGATACACGCTTGGGCGATCATGTCTCGAAAGAGACATGCCTGACTGAGCAGAAGATTATCCCGCAGTAGGTTGCCATTGCTTTCTGCAGTAGACTGGTTGCCGACCAAGGCTATAGAACCCAATCTGCCCTGCTATTTAACCCATAACTGGAAGGAAGAGACGGATTAATACCTTTCCCAAAGATATTTGCGCGTAAGTGAATACAATGGATTCAACTGGACTTCTAACTCGGCTCCCCGGTCACTCTGTACGAAATGTATAAAATATCAACTTCCATAAAGAAATAGATAATGAAGTTCAAGATAAAGCCTTAGACAGACAGAAAGATAGATAGATAGATAGATAGAATAGTTGATGTTTTACTTGTAAACTCAGTAAGATTCAATTTACAAAATGGCAAATGCAAGTGTTTATCTATTGAATTAACTGGTCCACTCATGTGCTTTCGAGAATAAATAGCGAAATAGAATTAAAAAAACTATGAAAAAATCTGAAACCATTGAAACTTAGTCCTTTAAATTAAGGCCTGTCTAAATTCTTCTAATTTTTCTAAATTTCTTTCCAAGAACCAAACCTTTTCGATCAGCTATACAATTCAGGTTTCTTAATTTTATTCCAATAAGACGTTGAACAGTGTCCTCAGATGTGTCATCTTTCTCACCTAATTATAACGAAAACAAAATGGACTTGCCGAAAGAGAACAATTTACGATGCTAGACACAATCTTGCGAACGGCTTTTCAAGAGGATTGCACGTTGCCTTTTCATTTTTTCACTTGGAAATGTCTAGCGCTTAATAGTCTCATAATAACAATGTTTTGTTTTAATTCTCTGAAAAGATGGGACGAGCCTTTTCAAAGTACATTGTCGCAAATATTGCGTATTAGCCAGCGGGAGTTTCATTAATAGACAATGATTGCAATAGATAGATAGATAGATAGGTAGATAGATAGATAGATAGATAGATTTAGCATATATATATATATATATATATATATATATATATATATATATACGTGTCTCTGACAAAATACAGTCTGACGAAGACCAATGGATAATGAAGAGGGCTGTTTGATATGAGTACACAGTCACATACTTTAAATGATTGTAACCTTTAAAGGTTGAAGGAAAAGGTTTTGTTTTGTTTTGTTTTAAAGTAAAAACTGGAATGGAAACAATACCTAAAATCATAGAAGTTATTATATATATATATATATATATAAGAATTTTTTTAAAGAAATCCGTTATGAAATATTTTTACTTTATTTGTTTAAACATTGATTTTAAAGAATACTCTCATATAACAGTAAATGCCTTTTTTATAATTAACCAACATACTTATTTAAATCTACTGGCCTGAATAATTGAGAAATCTTGTTGAGGACACATATTTTCGTCACAAGATTTTTCGATTATTCGGCCAAATAGATACAAATAAATATACCTTTTAATTATAAATAAACAGAATATCTACTAAGATTAGTATTCATGAAAAATAATGTTTAAGCAAAATCAACTTAATATCAAATATTATTTGTTAGATCTATATAGAGAGCTCAATGGATGTTATCCAGAACAATATGATATTTATTAAGGAAAATTCAACACGTCATTTGTATTGGTCCAATTTAAATGAAGTGTTGAGTCATCCTTTTTATATATATATATATATATATATATACTAGCAGTATAGCCCGGGGTTGCTCGGGTGTAATGAAACCTTTAAAACTAATCCATGGTCAGACTCAGCCTAAAGAATATTTGTTTGAAGTTGGGTGAGAATCGGATAAAAATTGTGGATTTGTATAAAGGCCATACAGACAGATAACCAGACACATACACAAACATCTTGCTTTATATATATATATATATATATATATATATATTATCGATTTCTGCACTATTGTAAGAACTGTAACCTTGAAACTTCTGAATATCGTTTCTTATGTCTTTGTTTATGAGTGTATCAAATGTGATTAAAATCGGACCACTTTTTTTAAAACCCGATTTTTTCGATTATCAATGTTCGATAGTTCTCGTGGGTACCTCGACTCAAAACCTAGCTAAGAACTCTCGCAGACGCTTAAAGTAAAACTGTGTAAATTTTCAAGAAAATCGGTTCAGCCGTTTCGGTGTCTATAGTTAACGGACACAGACACAGACACAGACACAAACACGCACACACACACACATACACACACAGAGACAAAGTTCCATTTATAAATAAGTTTATATATATATATATATATATATATATATATATATATATAGTTAGAAAGTATCGGGAACAAGTGAGGATCGAATTTACTGCTCAGTCGTTTATGAGAGTTTGAACCTGACTGCTTGACCGATACTTATGTATCTTGAGATAAATGCCTAACGACACTTGTTATTACCAAATGTCGTTGTTGATCTGTCAGATGCTAGTTTACCTGGAAATAAATAATGCAGTTATTTCCTTGAACTTAATGCATCCAAGATTCCACAGTTCTAGCATCACTCGTTCAGAGTTAGTCTATAATCCTTTTATCCAATTCTCGTATATTCTAAGGATTATCTGCTTGAAATATGTGAGCTGTAAACCCTATTTTTAGCAGCAACTCACTTTGTTTACTTATATATGCCCTTGGGAAAAACATGAAGTCGTTTATCACTGTCAGAATTTTGAGAGATATTCCTAAAACAATATATTATTACAAAGCGTTGTTCGTAAATGAAAGTCAAATAAATATCTTCTGGATTAAATAATAAAAATACTCGATACTATTATGGACTCTCCCGTCGATTTAGACAAATGAGTGCCTAACTCAGACTGCCACACAGAGAATTGTTTAGACTGGTGAAGGTGTAGTCACATCCACAATTTTTGGAACTGCTGAAAACAAACAATCGGTGCAGAAGTTTGCCACGGATCGCATGAACAGCAGACCTCAGTTATTTAACCCATAACTGGG
The DNA here is from genome assembly GCA_037127315.1 of Ascarosepion bandense. NCBI lineage: Eukaryota > Metazoa > Mollusca > Cephalopoda > Sepiida > Sepiidae > Ascarosepion > Ascarosepion bandense. The sequence goes on along the minus strand of JBBBDQ010000551.1, from coordinate 615,673 downwards.
GGGAAGGGACGGATTAATACCTTTCCCAAGAGTACCAGTGCGTAAGTGAATGCCGAGTGTTCGACTGGAATTGGAACTCGGCTCACTGATTTCCCTTTCCAAGTCGACATCCACCGCACCACAACGCACATCCGTCAATAAAACCTTACAGCACCTGGTATTCCGTAATGGTCACCCATCTAAGTACTGACCAGGCTCAACGTTGCTTAAATTCTGTGATCGAGCGGAAACCGGTGTATTCAACGTGATATGACCATAATACAATATACTCTATAAAAATATCATATGTTCTAGGTTTTAAAAAAATATTTTTAAACATAAGGAGACAAACTATTGAAATATCATTGAGCATATAATATTTTTATTAGATAAGTATTAACATCCAAAGCTGTGACACGTTCGTCCGGGCCTTGGGTCTAACCCCAACCCGGAAACCTGAGTCAGGGTTGATGCTGTCGAACACGGCACCACTTATGACGACGCTCCCGGATCGTTAGTCGTGATAGTCTCGTTACAGTAGCTGGTCTTCAAGACGTCTATTACAACGATGAACTTTCCTGTGTATTTTGATCTCAGGAAAAAGACGTTGAAAATCCGGTAGCCGTTTCTCTACCACCTCAAACCAGACCGGACACACGTGTACACTTGTGTTGATAAAATAAAACACGGCCCTCTAAGAAATAAATAAGTATACGAGTATTCTTAACTAGACTCATATCGCGATTGACAATAAACTGCAAAATCAACAATACCACTAATAATAATTTCTTTCGCTCCGTCGTATTAAACTAAGGATTACATTTCTTTCGTTTCATACAACTTTTCAAGGAAATCTTAAACAAGGCAAGTATATTAAGCAGGGCAATTACGAGTTTACAAAGCGACCAAAGACGCAAACATCAGCATGCAAAATTTTAGCCTCTGTATTTTGGAATATGCAATGTATTTTGGCCATCAATTCTCTTGAGAAAGGAATAACCATCAATAACGAATATTAAATAGCATTATTAGTGCGTTTGAAAAAAAGAAATCCCCAAAAAAACGATCACAAATAAAAAAAAATTTTTTTCACCAAGAAAACGCACCACGTCACAAGTCGATCGCAACGACGGCACAACTACATGAAGTGCACTTCGAATTGCTTCCGCATCCGCGCTATTCTCCAGATCTGGCCCCAAACGACTACTGGCTGTTTGCAGACCTCAAATAAATGCTCCAAGGAAAGAGATTTGGCTTCAACGAAGAAGTGATATTTGGAAACTGGAGCATATTTTTAGGCCAAAGACAAATCATTCTACAAAAAAGACATCTAATTGTTAGTGAAGCGTTGTAATAAGTGTATCGCTCGAGAAAAAGACTATGTTGATGAATAAAGTCGACTTTTGCCTAAAAGTTGTTTCATTAGTCAAGCTTGGGATTTGTTGAGAGATGTGTTATATATATATATTTTTTTTTAATAAAAATGCATTGCGACACGGAAATTTCTATGTTTCGAGATTTCTAACTTTTTATCGGGCAATGTTAAATCATTGTTGTGAAAAGGATTTTTATTTTAATATAAGAAAAATACATTTATTATTTATAGATATGGGAAATTTATGTGTGCGTTCAATTTAACTAATTAGATTAGAGATTCAATTTAAATTTGAAAAAGGTTTATATTTTTGGGGAATAAATGATTTCTTCTTTCACTCTTAAGGGCCAAAGTATCAACTTATTTTAACCCCTGTCTAGACCCTATTTCCGTTTATGTATACATTATTGTTATAAAATCTTTTCTTTTAAATTTCACTGTATCTCAACATTTTCTAAAAAAAAAAAGAAAAGAGATAAGGAAAGAAAGAAAAAAGAAAACATTTTATATTTTTGATCTAACTTAAGGGACCTTTTAGTATAATATACTATTTTTATTTTGATTCAGAATGCATTTTATCCTAATTTTTACAAAATTTTAATTTATATATATTTATATATATATATATATATATGTGTGTGTGTGTGTGTGTGTGTGTGTGTGTGTGTGTGTGTGTGTGTGTGTAACTTTTCATTCAGCAATTTTTCTACATCTACCTTTCCAACATTCTATTTAAATCAACATTAATCCCCTGATTATATTATTTGATTTCTTTAATTGCTTACAGCATCGCGTGTTCTCAAGTGTTTATATATAATGCAAAGTGCTTATCTTCATTAAATGTTCCAAAGAGCATAAATTATGTATAGAGATATATGATGCATATCTAATAGGTCTAGTATTAATATATATATATATATATATATATATATATATATTGATGTTGTGTATTAAATATCCTCTAATATACGGTTTATGAATAATTTCTCTGTTTGTGCATGTGATTTCATAATTTTTTTTTTAATGCCAAAGAATTTAGATTGAAACAATGTAACCGATGCCTGTATCTGCCTGCAATTAACTTCCGGCCAAAGTTTGATATTTCTATTTCTTAGCCGTTTCTGTTGTCTCTCCCCTTTCTTCCCTCTGTGCATTTTCTCATTTTTTTTCTTTTTGTTCTCTTTGCTTTCTGCTCTTTTTTGTACCTTTCATTTTCCTCTTTATAGAAGTATTTTTCTGCATTTTTTAAAATATTTAAAATTATTTAACGTTTTATGCTTTTAACAGAGGACAGAATTTGCGACACTGAATTCCGAAGCCAAAGATATCTTCCAAAAGCTAATGAAAGTATTAAAAAACATACAAATTTCATCGAAACAAAAGAAGAATACTGAACTGTAATCACTCTATCTATATATCCATATATAAACATCTATCTATCTATCTATCTATCTATCTATCTATCTATCTATCTAACGGAAGAGGCCAACAAGAGTACTGAACTGTTATCTATTTATCTGTCTGTATGGGTAGCTCTGAGTGGTGTAATGGTTAGCAAGCTTGTCTTGCTAGAGCCTATTACAACTGAGTAGTGAGTTCGATATCGCACTGGGTACCTCCTACTTTCGGCCTTGTGTCACATCTAAGCGGAGCTTAGAAAATCATATATTTGTCAGTCTATCTATCTTAAAAGACGAACATTGTTAATTACAAATTAGAAACATCAAAACCAAACCAACTTAAATAAATCTGAAATTTTTTAACGGAAAATATCAAAACGACATCTGAATGTGAATTAGGATAAAGTTAGACGCTTTGCAAAAACTAAGCAGTGAATAAACAAAAGAAAAATAGACGAGTACTGAACTGTTATGTAATATCAGCCATCGTGTATCGCTGTGAATTATGAACTATCTTCTCACAGATGGAAAAAGACATTAAATGTGGATAAACAGAAGGATGCTAAAAATACCAAGGATTAGAGAGAATGGGAACGAAAAAGTAAGTTATACTCGTCATAAAAAGACGGTTGATATTTCTAGGATATATAATGAAGAAAGAAGGCTCGGAAAATTTGATATTTACAGGATATATTGAAAAAAGACAGAGGTAAACAACGCTTAACTTGCTTAGTGTCTTTAAGCAAATTGATGGCGAGAAACATTTTTGAAGAGATAAAAAAATTAATTAAGAGCTACAACGAGCCGGAAATAGTGGAGAGCTATCATCTTTAATTTTCGTTGTTTTTTATTATCATCAAGTCTAATTTCTATTTCACCATTTAGGAAAAAATAAACTGTGTTAGAAAGTTGGCAGAGTTTAAAAGTATAAAATCATTGCAGTTGGCAAATAGCCTTGCAGAAAAAGTACAAATAAATTCTGTCTGAATTAAATGTCTATGGATGAAAGCGCCAACTGACTGACAAAAGAGTATTAAACCCAAATATCCATCGTTGCTCTTATGTAATGGGTAGGTTTTTAAATGTCAATACTGACAATGGATATACAAGCAATCATGTTACAATTTCTTAAGTTTAATATATGTAAATATAGAAAAGTGGGCTAACCATACACTCTTTCCTAAATAAAAATTTAATAGCATAGTAGTTATACAATTAAGATGAAGAACACTGCTAGAAGCAGATCTTATATAGAAAGTTTGACTCATGTTTTACCAACTATGAGCTTGAAAGCAAGTTTTATTCACCCAGTGAAATTTCCCTTATTATGGACATTATTATAGCTGCGATATAATAACACCGTAATTACGGGACCGAACGGAATGGCTGAAAGATAAAGGAATGAATGACAAACATGCTTTGTACGCAGAGAGAGACTTTTATACTATGTAACGTCAACTTTACAAGTTTTGTCTGTATTAATACATGAACAACATCCCCTTAAATGGCAGGATATACCGAATATATTACTATACCTTATTTGTCTATACTTTTGAGATGTGGTAGTATTTATACTATTTACATTATTCGGGCTATTGTCTTCATTTTTACTGCCATGTTTACGACGTTTCGGTCGTTGTACGCTCCAACCTTCATCAGGTTCAAGGAATTTCAAACAGAACCCTTTATTACGATCACTGGGGCATATCATTCTCATTTCACATCCGATGCAATTTCGGGTAGCCATGTAGTTATCTCATTTTAACTGAAATCTTCTAAGTTATTTGTTCACCATTGCTGTAGACTGGTATTGAACCCATAACTCTTTGCTAGAGAAAATCATTAGCCTCAAAGATTGCAATATGAACTCTGGTAAAAAATGATTACTGAGACATTTAGTTTTTAATTCCCAGAAATCCACATGCTGATGTCCTCAAAGATACATGGCTATAGACGTTGGTTAGTGCCAGTGATTTACCCAAAGAGTTGAGAGTTAAATAGCAGACTACAGAGGTGAACAAATAACTTAGAAGAGTTAAGTTACATGCTTACCCAAAGTGGCATAGCACATGAAATGAGAATGATATACCCCAGTGATTTTAAGCATAATCCAGGTTCTTCTTCTTCTTCTTCTTCTTCTTCTTCTTCTTCTTCTTCTTCTTCTTCTTCTTCTTCTTCTTCTATGTGCGGTGTCCCTTCAAGAAGTAGGCAGTCATTTCTTGAATGTATTCATTTAATATTCGTAAATATAACTTATATACCTACATTATGCAACTGTTGCAAATTAATTAACAAATTAGAATTTTAGGTTATTGTTTGTGCAATGACTTCCATCTGCAACTTCCTCACTAATATTCGTCATTTATTATTCGGACTATTGTCCTTATCTTTCCTGACATTTTTGCGAAATTTTGGCCGTTGTACGCTAGAAACTTTGAACCGAACCCTTTATTAATGCTGCACAATAACATATGTATCAAATGAACTGTTATGGTGTCCAGTTTTTGTGCTCTCTTCCCCATGCTAGTCTCTTCTTATTGGCAGGGTAAATCAAAGGCTTCCTGGCTGCCTTGTAAAATTTTGTGAAATAATGATAACAAAAAAAACATTCTATTTTTATTTAGAATTAACCACTTGGCAGTAAAACTAAAAATAGTATGAGATACATCATTTTTTTAAACCGGGATGTGCTAATAATTATGGTTTGTAGTGTATATATAATCCTTTCAAATATTTTAACGTCATTATTTACAGCAGCGGTACAATCGTAGTTTTCAATATAAGTTTGCTTTGTACTGTTTCGCAAGCTTGCCTCTCTAGAATCTAGTACAACTAAGTAGTGAGTTTGATCCTCACTGGCTATCCCATACTTTCGACTTTGTGCCACATCTAAGGTGCGCCTAGAAAATGAATGTACAATTTTGTTTTCGTTTGTTCTTTCATACGGAATCAGCGGCTGAAGCCAAACGTCATCGTTATTTGTTACCTCTCTTTAATACATCCTAAAATCAGCTTACGAACTAAGAACAAAATTTTACGAAACAATTTTTGTAGGGCTCTGAATATTCATAAGTATTCACCTGGATGATTGTCTCTTCAGTGCTGGGACTTAACCGCACTGCAGGGATACAGTCGTAGTTTTCTAAGCGCCGTCGACAGGACGTGAGAGAGAAAAAGAAATGAGAGTGTGTAGAGTAATTGCCTATTGTTAACTATAACTGGCAGAAACGCCTAACAGAATTGTTACCGTTTGCAGTAAACAATAACAAGAGAAAGAAAAGATTTGTTTGTTTCGAGGTTTAACGACCTATCAATCCTTATGGGATCATTTAAGGTCATAGCCAATGATTTGGGAGCAAGGTTATTTTATTTTTACATTTTTCTTTTCGAGTATCAAGATTCATTGGAATTTGTTTTTAAGAGCAGGGGCCCCCAAGTCCTACCCTTGTTATTTAATCTATAACTGGAAGGAAGGGGCGGATTAATACCTTTCCCAAGGGTACCACTGCTTAAGGGAATGCAGGGTATTCAACTCGAATTCGAACTCGGCTCACCGATTTCTCTTTCCGAGCCGATATCCACTGCACCACAACGCACATCCGTCACTATACGCTTACAGCACCTGGTATTCCCAAGCGGTCACCCAACTAAGTACTGACCAGGCTCAACGTTGCTTAACTTCGGTGATCGAGCGAGAACCGGTGTATTCAACGTGATATGGCCGTAAGCCGGAAAGAAAAGAACAGAGTGAATAGAATATTAATCAGACAAACAATATATTCAAGACAAAGCAGCAGTAATAAGGTAAAAAGTTCGCAAATTAAGAATGGTGTAAAAAGGGGATTCATACAAACGATCGAAGCGTTCTGCTCTCAAAACAAGAAAAAACTGTTTTGGATGAGACCAAGAAGTGACCTGTTTTATAAGGAATAAATCGCATTATGAATCTTTGTATTTTTGCTTATAAATGGAGGTGGAAGAAGTATTTGGCAGGCATTCCATACAAATCGGAACCAAAAGAGGGCGAAATTATGTGGTTATATTCCTTTTATAGATTATAGGAAACCTTTTGGAGAGTGAGGGCCAAAATGCTATGTAGGGCCATGAAAGAGTACCAAACAGCTATGGCTCCATTGTCATGGAGGAGAACCATGTTAATAAATATGTAAATAAATTTTCTATGTGTTTGAAAAAAGCAAGGATTCAATATAATTTAATTGTATTCAATATAATTTAATTGTATTTAAACAATATCACTTATTTTGAGGAATAGCAAAAACAAAAGAAAACTACAAACACATTTAACAAAAAAATATTTATTTTACTGTAAAAATAAAACAAACTACTATCACAATCTACAAAAAATAATCCTTGCCACAGACGAAATACAATTACAAACGGTAAGTGATTTAATGAGACACTTGTTTCTGATTATTGTGCGATAACTTTCAAGGCTTCTGCTCCGATGAACTTAGCTCACTGGTACCCCCTATATATAAATTTACTCGAGCCCCAAGATTAGCAACTAGTTTCCATCCTTTTACTGTGAAACCAATAAATTGTAAACGCAAATTATACTCCATCAGCATCTTTTCTCGCACTTCCCGCCTGTGGAATTCCCTTCCATTTACTTGCTTTCCCGACAGCTATATCCAAGAATTTAAATGTAAAGTCAATAGTCATCTCCTATCTCACTAAACTGCATCCTCTCTCTCATGCTCTTTTCTCCGTCCACTCCACTCTCATCAGTATTCTCATCCTTCTCTTACCCACTTCCTGACACTCCCTATAATCTGTCACTTTTCTCATAACTTTCCTCCTATGTAACCTACTGCAAAACAGTGGCAATAAAATGCCTTGCTTAAGGCGATATGATTATAAAAAAACTTATCTACATCAAGCGAAATATTTGTTGCTGACAGGAGCAAAACATCATCCAGGTGTTCGTCACACAATCTTGTTATCAAATGACTTTTAGTATATTTCATTTTGAAAAGAAGTTGTTCACAAGCATATCTACTTCCAAACAATGACATAATTCGTTTCGCATGAGCCATGATTTTTTTATATTTTCATTTGAAGACACAATTTTATATTCATTTAAAAGTGCCCGCTCACGAAAGCAATTTCACAGAAAAAGTGAAAGTGAGGCCGTACGCTAATTTTGGTGATCCCTACAAATAAAAAATAAAAGTAAAACATATTCTCCCGGTAAAATGAAATAATATTTTAGTTTTGACGCAATATATTCAAATTATCAACTGTTACTTTGGTTTGGTTTACCTATATTTTTTACCGTGTCGAGAGTAAGGTAGCGGGCCGGACAAGATTCACTCTGATATTTTTGCTAGTTTCTTTCTAATACATAAGAACGCTCGTACTCGTTCGGTACGCTAAGGACACCTTGCATCGCCATGACACTTACTTGTGTGAAATGTTGATCAGGAAGGCTAACATGTTTGTAATAAACTATTTGTAGTATCTAATTGAATCACAAATCGGAAAAAAAGGCAGTTTATTCATAGTGTGAGACAAGAAAGACGGAAAGAGGCGTTTGTGTTGGGTCATGAATCTGAGCTTAAACTAAACGTACAAAAACGCCCACCTAGTTCTCTCATAGTGACATTAAGGAAATGACATCCGTATTTCCACTTGTAAGATTCAACTAACAAAAACATTCTCACTGGAACACACACAGAGAAACAGAAATGCACACACAAATGCATACAAAGACCCGCAACTAACAAATAAACTATTCAACAACACCCATGGACACGCGACTTCGTGACTCTGCCTACAATATAGCACAAAAAGAAAACAAAAATTCATACAAATTCTCCTGGGTCAATCAGGACATGGTGGCAATCTCCTTGCGGTATTTCCAGGCTACTTTCTTATCACGAAAACACGAAGAGAACTGTTCTTTTTCTTTTAGGTTCCTGAGTCAACAACCTAGAGTTCTCGGATAAATAGTTCAAAAGAAAATAGAAAAACCGTCGTGTCTATACGGGTGTTGCCTATTCGAAGACGGTGTAACGCAAACATTGAGAAGTTTTAATTTTTTCTTACATCCTTCCTATTAGCAATTGGATTAAACTGAGCATCACTTTAGCTGCATTGCCATCATTGTCTTTTATAAGTGCGCGTTTTTTGCTGGCTGTCGTACTAAACAACCCACACAATTGAGCAACAATAAAAGTATTTATCACCCTGCGACTTTCACGTGAAAGGTCCCGAAACAATTTTGTCACATATTAAGCAATATATTTTTAAAAAATTCTTATACAAACTATGCACAAGCCGGGGAACTTTGAAAGTAATATTAGGTTGTCCACAAAGTTCGTAAACACTTGCGAAATGGGTCAATCTAGTCCAGCACAATTGAGACACGCGATGGGTTCAGAAAGGGCATGAGACACCGTCGGTTCCAAAACAAGATCGATTCAGCAAGAAAGTCATGTTGTGCTTTTGGTAGAACTTTGAAGGAATCGTGCATTTTGAGTTGGTTCCGAATGATCGTGCCATCAGTGCCGAACTTTACTGTCAGCAACTTGAGCGGGTCTACGAAAAGTTGAAGCAAAAGTACCCGGCTCTGATCAACCGAAAGCGCGCTTTGATGCAGCAGGACAATGCCAAGGCACACACCGCCAAGAAGACCAAAGACAAGTTTGAAGAGCTAGACGGCGTTGAGGTTCTGCCACATCCGGCCTACAGTCCTGACTGTGCTCCATCAGATTATGGCCTTTTCCGCTCAATGCAACACTTTCTGAAGGGCCGCCAATTCGACTCGTTTGATGAAGTCGAGGAAGCGTGTCAAGAATTCTTTGATTCGAAGCCGGCTGAATGGTACTTTGACCAGATCCGAAAGCTTGCAGATTGATGGTAGAAAATCTTGGAAAATTATGGTCTTTATTTTGAGCAATAATTTTTGTTGTTTTTGCGAGTAAAATTTCAATATTTTGCAAGTGCTTCTGGTAACCTTAGATTACTTGGCGATTAAAATTTCAATATTTTGCAAGTGTTTACGAACTTTTGGGCAAGCTAATATTAACTCAAGCCTAAGGTGCATACTTCACGGTAGTATCCCGCTTTCGGGAGGGGTCTAGGTTTATTACCTGGCTTCCTTAAAATGCAGAAGATCCGAGGGCATTGGGCAATTATCCAACGATATTGTGTCATATTCAGTAGCGACGTAGGAGCAGTGAAAAATGCACACAGAATGTGATTCAAAGTCATGTTTAAAGTAAGCATTGACAAATTATTAAAGCAGAGGATATTTCACTGCACCTACGTCGCTATCGAATGTGCCACAAGGTCAGGGTGTAAAGTGCCGATACTGGCAATATCGATGGATAATTGCCCATCTCCTCGGACCTTGCAATTTTAGGTAATCAACCTACTTTCAAGATACTTTCAAGTGAAAGTAGCAATGTGATCCGCTGAAAACTGACAATATATTCTCACCAAAGAATGATGCATATTCCAGTTCTTAATAACATGTTCTGGAATTGCAGACACATGAAGCTGAAAGCTTCTGTAAATTTTCAGTCGACCGTTTCAATTAAATGCTGGTGAATATTGATCAATTCAATTCTCTGAACGGTCATCCCTCTGTAGACAGCTTTATACTGACAAGTAAATTGATAAAGACTGTACTTCTATGATTTTTCAATATAACAAAGATTAGTGAACACGATAATTGAATATTTTGTTGGATTCAACAGTACTAGATAATATGCCAGGATTTGTCATCGGAGGCCACAATTTGAACAACATAAGGTACGCAGATGATACAGTGCTGACAGCAGACAGAGAAAGGAAACTACAAAACTGCCTACAGAAGGGAGCACAAGAGAGTGAGAAGAAAGGACTACAAATAAATTGCAAGAAAACCGAATGCATGGTCATCAGCAAAAAGAGCAGCTCAAAATGCCAGATACAGGTGGGGGGATACTAAAATCAAGTAGGTACAAAATTTTAAATAGTTGGGAAGTCTTATAACAGCAGACGGAACGTGCGATAGTGATTCGAAGGCGAAATGGCATGGCGAAGGACACATTCCAGAAGCTGAGTAGAATATTAAGAGACAGGAAAATTTCGTTAGAAACAAAGAATAGAGTACTAGATTGCTATGTGATGTCAGTTTTTCAATATGCAGTGAATTCTGGACAATATCTTGAAGCAGTTGAAATGTGGTTCTACAGAAGGATGATACCAATATCATGAATCTAGTATGTGAGCAATGATGAGGTTTTAGAAAGAATGGAAACGAAAATTATATTAATACTGAGCATCAGGAATAGACAGCTAAAGTTACTGGGACATGCAACAAAGATGAAGGGATGGGAGAACCTGATACTAACAATCTAGATAGAGGGAAGGAGAGACAGGGGAAACAGCGTGTAACGTATTTGACGGGATTGAGCAGATGAATGGCAGAACGGGGGTTGCGTGGTGTAACAGGAGAAAGCGTGCTAAGAACCACCAGGGATAGGGAGACGTGGAAGGCCATAATCGCCTACGTCCTGAAAGAACAAGGCACATAGAATAAGTAGATATTTACACTGCCCTCCACCCTCACTGCGACGATTTTTCAGGTAGGCTCCCGATCTTGTGCACACGGATTAAATATAAAAATTGCCCAGTCGGTTACATTGACCTCGATAGCAACAACTAATCCACCCCTCTAGTGCTTCTCGAGACCACTTGACCAATGCCAGGTAAGTGATTATGCTGGTTGAAATTAATTCCATGGAATGATGACAATGTTTCAGGCAATTAAGTCAAGCAATATAATGTTTTCACTTATCCGCGATTTTGCTTATCACAGTTTCAGTTACTCGCGGTCAACAGCCAATCCAAAGGAGCAAGAATAACAACGATGATAATTCGTATATATTAAAGACCAGCTGTAAATTGCTTCCTTAAATATTCCGGTATAAATTCCGGTATAAATATTCCGGTATATAATATTCCGGTATATAATATTCCGGTATAAATATTCCTGTATATAATATATTCCGGTATATAATATTCCGGTATAAATATTCCGGTATATAATATTCCGGTATAAATATTCCGGTATACGGTACGATAGAAATCTATACGTGATATTGCTTTTGCTACATTGTATTAAAATAATTCATTTTATTATTAATTATTGTTGTTAACCTATTATTCTACATGATACGTAATTTTGGTGAAACGTTTTTTACCGCTTATCAACCCTTTGCACGTTATTTAAAGCCAGAAAGTATTTTAGATTGTCAGATTTTTTTTATTAGACTAGCAGTATAGCCCGGCGTTGCTCGGGTGTAATGAGAGCTTTAAAACTAACCCATGGTCCTGGAGCTCAGACTCTTTGGACGTTGGCACAAAAGACTAAAAAGCAATAGTTGTTTCCAGTTAAAGCGTAACCGTAGACTGAACGAAAAATTAATGGATGTAAGTCAAATTTTGATTTCCTGGTATCGATATCAAATAAGTTTTTTTCACCATAAACTGAATTTTGAAGGCTAAATAAATCCTCTGAGTAAATGGTATCATGGCTGAGACTAAGAACTACAATTATGCCTGCTTAGAGGCAAACCCGAAGCAAAAACTAAAATAAAAGGGCTGAAAGAAATAGACATACAGGCAGATAAACAGACACACACACAAACATCTTGTCTTATATATATATATATATATATATATATATATATATATATATAAAAATAATAACTAAATAGACTATGTAAGTATGTAGGCCGTAAATTTATACTAAAATAAACCTTCAAAAAAACCACTAACAAACAGAACCTAATTCCGTTACAATCCAGTGCACTAAGGCGTCGGATAAATGGGGAGAAAAAAAGAAACCCGCGGAACAAGAACAAAACATTCAATACTCCGCAGCAAAGAAAAAAAAACCCCAAACGGAACCAACCACAAGAAAAAGTGCTCGATACAAAGTACAAAAGAAGATATACAAAAGTAGAGCAAAGACACAAAAATCTAAAGTGAGCCAAAACCTATCGCGGTTTCACACTACGGATCGTCAGGGCAAAGGCTTATAACATATATATATATGTGTGTGTGTGTGTGTGTGTGTGTGTATGTGTGTGTGTGTGTGTGTGTGTGTGTGTGTGTGTGTGTGTATTATCGATTTTCTGAACTATTGTAAGAACTGCAACCTTCAAACTTCTGAATATCATTTCTTATGTCTTTGTCTATGAGTGTAATAACTTTGATTAACTTCTATTACCCGATTTTTTCGATTATCGATTTTCTATATTTATCGGGGATATCTCGTCACAAAACCTATCTAAGAACACTCGCAGACGCTTATAGTACAACTGTGTAAATTTTCAAGAAAATCGGTTCAGCCGTTTCGGAATCTATAGGTAACGGACACACACAGACACACACACACACACACACAGAGACACACACACACACACACACACACACACAAGCAAAGTTCCATTTATAAATGTTTAGATAAAAAGGATTTAATGATACAAGTCTTAATACATAGCGGGATAGAAGAGGAGAAATCTTACTTTTACCAATGATATTTACGCATAAGTGAATCCAACGAATCCCACTGGAATTGGAACGCTGCTATCCGATTAACAATTCCGAGTCATTATACAATGCACCACAACGACACCCAATCTTTCGGGAACCAAAATCTATCTCTCAGTTGCCTCTCTGTCCTCGAAGACAGAGTGAGGCTCAGTTGTAGCTCCATTCGCGAGGACAGGGCTGCATCTGAGAAAAACTATAATGTGCAGATGCCCGGTCCCTGAGAAAAGTGTCCCGCGGCCGTGCCAACCAATTGCACCAGAAGGGTGGACCAATTGCACGTCACCGGGGCCAGCTCAACCTGGGGTTGAGGGGACTGGGGAATTTTTGTTCCTTCACCCGTCTGTACACTGTTGGGCTCCCTACGTTAAAAAATGACCTTGTGTCACATCTCACTCGAGTGAGGGAGTAGGATAAATATACTTACAGCACTTGGTATTCCCAAAGAGTTAACCATCTAGGTACCAGCCAGGCTCGTTGCTGCTTAATTCTGGTGATCGTACAACAACAGGTGTTTCAATATTATATGACCGTAAGCACCTGATTTATAATTAAATTTTATCATAAATATGTATGAAAAAATATTATATACTGTATTCTTTTTTTTTTATAAATATTTATGATAAACTTTAATTTATAAATTAGGGACAGATTGATTTTACAAACAAGATGTTGGTACTATCAGCTGTTTTAGACATTCTCCTGGCGTCTTTGTCGCGATAAATTGGAGACCACAGATTAAATTAGGCGAATTGTAATGCCTAACAAAAACAACTTCAGCGTTTGAATCTCACGCAGGTCAATTTAACAAGGATTTCTTTATCGTTGTTATCGGCCCAGTGGATGCTTTCCCCCACACGGCTCCGTTTGAATGACACTGAAAACCATATCAAATGTTAAACGAGCCTTCCTGGTGAAGTAGGTAGACGAAACTGTTCAGAAGCCGTCGATGTACGAAGTCACACGCAATCGTGACCGACTGTTTGAGAGTATTAGCCTTGTTCACCTGCAATGCCATATCTCTCCGAAAATCTAAATAAGACCAGCTCTGCATAGTCTCAGTATTTCTCTTATCCACTTAACTCCAGCCTTTTCCACATCATCCCGTGTATTTTGTACTTTTCCTTTCTCTCTTCGTAAAAAAAAGAGAAATACGTATGTGACTGAACCGGCATCTTTAAAATAAATTAGTTTGCCACGAATGTTGCGCTCAGTTATAATGAGTCAACAATTATTATTATTATTATTAATATTATTATTATTAATAATAATATTATTATTATTATTATTTATATTATTATTATTAATATTATTATAATTAATATTATTATTATTAATATTATTATTAATATTATTATTGTTATTAATATTATTATTATTATTATTATTATTAATCAAACCTTCAAGAATGACATATCGTGGGTAAAAGGTTGGATCGTTCTGATAAACTACATCCGGCAGTAACAACACTGATCGGAAGGTTTTGAAGAGCTTGAAACCATTTCTTAATTGCTGTTGTTCCCAGGTCCACGCTGACCTGGGTTGGTAGCAGCTGTTAAGGTTTCAGCTGTGAGTAAATAGTGAAGACACAAAGATGGCCGCTAGAATCTGACACGTCTTCCGCACATAGATCCCAGAGGCTAGCGAGCACGTCTCAATGAAATCCCACAAAGGAGGTTCCTTTCTTTTATTGCAGTGTCCATTTAGGGCGTAGATTATCATAGCCCTGTACATATTTCTATCCCTTGTAGCCCATAACAAATTTTTTCTTGGTATTTCTCGTAAACTTTGCTCTTCCATCCATTCGTTTATATATATCAAGTATGACACGCGTTGTCCCCCCTGCTCCTCGCTTTCGTTCTATCCGCCCTGTGAGTATCAAATTATCCAAGTCTTTCTTCCTCATAACATGTCCCAGAAATTTCAGTTTTTTTAATTATTTTTTTCTGATGTTTAGTATCAGTTTCCTTTTCGTTTCCATCCTCTCCAAAACCTCATCGTTGTTCACATGCTCGGTCCATGGCATTCTCAGCATCCTTCTGTAGAACTACATTTAGGTTACTTCAAGTCTTCCTTTCATCTTTGGTGAAATTATCTAGTTTTTGCTGTCATATTGAAGGACATATATCTCTTAACAATCCACTACAGTCTTCTTTGTTCCCAGTGATTTTTCCTGTTCCTCAATACTCTACTCAACTGCATGGCCACGGTAAGTCGACTTCAGATCTCAGTGTCACAATTTAGTTTATAGTAAAAATAGAAACAATTTATTTTCATAGTAAAAGAATTAATAGCAATATATTTTTATGAAAGAAAATTACTAATGCTCCCAAGAAAATTAAATTTCAGCATTAAATGACCAATGAGTCGCAGTTTCATCAACTGCAAAGTTTCATCAGCTGTGGTAAAGACTGGTAAAGACTTTGGATTTGAAATCCAGTGGGTATTACTCGAGCAGTTTCGAATCCTACTCGCTGTGATCTCTTCTTTAGATGTGCGTGGTCGTGCAGTGAATATCGGCTAGAAACGAGATATCGGATAGCCTGATTCAACTCCCAGTTGAATTATTTGCATTCACTTACTCTTGGGAATGATGTTAATCAGTCGCTTCTCTCTTCAGTTATGGGTTCAATGCCAGGACAGATTAAGTTCTCTAGCCTTGGTTGGCAACTAGTCTACTGCAGAAAGTAATAGCAAACTACTGCGGAAAAGTCATCTGACCAGTTAGTCGTGTCTCTTTCGAGACATGATCGCCCAAGCGTGTATCACGTATGGCACTTAACTGACTGAAGTTGTTATGCTGCCATCCTAAAAAAACAATAATGGCCTAGTGTCGCTGATGCTGGTAAAACTTGACCGACAATACTTTTATGTTGTTTACAAAGCAATCACGATAAAGGAAAACAGTTGATTTAATGGTTCCGAGATATTGTTTTGCTCGCTGTGATTGGTAAATAAACAACTCCTGAACTGATCGACTTCTATTCTGGTATCAGAATATTAAAAAAAATATCTCCGGGCAACTGCAACTATCAACCCGGTTGAAGATAATCAAGATAGAAAAAAGGGTGTAAATGATGTAAATATTACCACATCTCGGAAATATATATAAATAGAAATAAGGTATATCTAAAACTTATAATAATTACAGGAGAAATGATTAAGTTCAAACAACTGTTTCAAACCAGATTCCAATTTTTAATATTCTTATCCTTCAGCCAATAGATCCCTTCATTCAATATTCAAACTTCATTTGTCACACTTACAAAGATCGAGAGAGAGACAGAGAGAGACAGAGAGAGAGAGGGGGAGAGAGAAAGAGAGACAGAGGATGAGATACGTATAAATGTACACTACCGGCCATAATTATTAGGCCACCCCAGTTTTTTAAAAGAAATTATGTATTGCAAACTATTTCATACTTTTATAGAATTTTATTTTTGTTATTATTACTTTGCAAAATTCTCAAGGGAAGGAAGCAAATATGAACTCGTCCGAATCATCCTAAATTTTCTTCATTCTTTCATTGATGAAACTGCAATATATGTTATTACTAGTATCATAGCCCGGCGTTGTTCGTGCAACTCAGAATATTTTGGTAGTAGGACTCGGTTATATAAAAAAAATAATTATATAAAATATTTTCGTTTAAAAATTGTTAAAAAATTCCATTTAAAATATCTAATTTCTTTTGTTTTGCGTAAACGTGATTTGATGTTTTGTGTGACATTGTAAACAACATTGTGTTATTTTTTTTTTTCAAAATTACGGGAGAAAATATTTACTTTTTTTGTTGACTAAATGAATTTAACATAAAAATAAAAATTATTTATTTTGTTTTGCTGAAATTAGAAATATAAAAACTATTACTCTCTCAGTTTAGAAATTTTCGAAGAATATTTAAAAATGTAGAAATATAAAAACTGTTACGCTCTCAGTCCAGAATTTTTTTTTTAATATTTCTTTTGTTTCAAAATTACTGGGAAAATTATTTACATTTTTTGTTGACCAAATGAATTTTTAAAACGTCGGAATAAAAATTAAAGGCTCACTTTTTTCTTTTTATTCGCGTTTGACACGTGTGATTTGATTTCTGTGACGTAATCTAGCAACCATCTTAGATCTTAGATGTTTTACGGAGAAAATGTAAACAACCTGCACTATTGGCCACAAAGTGCGAAAGGGAAAATTGCTGAACTTAAACTCAAAAAACATTGGTCGAACTGGCTTCTCTATAGATATGTGTCCCTAGAAAGTTTGGATGGCGTAGCTTAAAAAAATGTAGGCGTGCATAGATTACAGTCACACACAGACTCACAGATTGCCTTTTATATATATCGATTAAATATTTATAAAATAATTTTATGCACATGTTATTTTGCAATATTAACAAAAGAACCATTCTATTTTCATTTACGATTTTTCACTTGGCAATAAATACTAAAAATATTATTAAATATATCATTTTTTTAAACACTGGGGTGGCCTAATAATTATGATCAGTAGTGTATATATATATCGTTCTCTCTCTCTCTCTCTCTCTCTCTCTCTCTCTCTCTCTCTCTCTCTCTGAAATGTCATTTTAAGATAAGGGTCGTCATGGCTCTCAACATCTCCCCCCACCGGGTTTCATTGTCAAAGCATTTCTTCCCACTTACAACATTTCAGAGGTATTAAAATGGCGTACAGTTTAGCTTGCTGAAGTTGGTACGTTATTCATTAGAGATTTCTTTTTAATTTCGGATACCCGAAATGGTTGTTGTAACGTACCGATGCTTAAATAAGTAACCTCAACTGCATAGCTGACCACAGACCAGAATCAGATCGAGAATCCGAATCTGTTTACTTGCCAGATTTTGTGGATTTATTAACGTTTATATAAGTAAAAATAAAAATAAATTCCTGTCTGTTCTCTTTGCTTTCTCGTTCTTTCGTCTGTCGTTCAATCCTCAACCATGCTTGTATTTATTCATGTATACTTGATACTTGGTGTTTCTCTTTTCGTTTTCTATCGAAAGAATTTAGTTGTTTTTTTTACCTTAAAATCAACATTGTGATCTGCAACGTCATTCCCTGTTTGGCTCAGTTACAATGAGTCAACAGTGAATATTTGTTGCCTTTTATTTATCGTTAAATCCAAAAAAAAGTTTAAGCTACGTTCAATTCGAAACACGGCATCTTCTGCTGCTACAAAAATACAAACTAAATTGAAAAGTAAAAACAAACAGCAATGGAGTTTCCAACGGCAAAAAAGCTTATATTTTATTTCTAATTGCAATATTCTCATGGAGTCAATTTAAACATAGGCCTTCTTTTTGTATATAGCGGAGCAATGTTGCTTACAATCGTAATTTTATTTTTATTTTCAATTGAAATCTCTGAAGTTTTCTGACATTTTCCAGAAAATTTTACTTTAAAAAACTATAGTTTATAATTACGAGCGCTGTTCAAAAAGTATCGGGTGGCTGTTATGCGAACGGAACTAAATACGTAGAATGAAGGTACTTGCAAGTGATTGACCTTGAACAATGTCGTGCTTGCACACGAAGTTATAGGTTTCTCGTTCAGATTGAAAATTGTGGAAAATCATTATTGTCGACATCCTGAAAGGGTCTCAGTGCCAATAATTACAATAGGTACTTTAGAGCTTAGCATGTTATGAGTATTTTTACTTCTTGATTTGGGATTGAAGAAAATAAGCAATTAGTATCTTCAGCATAATATTATATGATACAAATCCTATATCGTCCATCAACTAACTAAAACACACAAAGTAAAATTGCTCACCCGCAAAATTGGATTCAAACGACTAAAAGTATTTTGAAAAAAACTAAAGTAAAATTGCACACTCTCAAAATCGGATTCAAACGACTAAAATCATTTTGGAAAAACCCAACTACGGCAAATTTCACAAGTCAGTGTGAAAAGCAAAACTCTGGATCTTAATTGGATAAGAAATCGAAAATTCATATTACAACGTCAGCCAAATGTTTTTTCACACCTAAAGAAAAAGATGACTCTGGGAGCCGGTCACATGACTGAATCCACTACTTAACCACGTCCGTGTCAGGTCAAGAGACAGAATGGGAGCGGTATCTGATAGCATCTCACAACGTAAGGAAGAAACTTCAAGCTGATTCGGTCACGTCCCGCCGACCTCTTCTTCCAACTTTCTTTTTTTCTTTTTCACTCCACGCCGCAAAAGGGCACTCTGTCTGCGTCAAGTACTGTTTCTTTATTTCTTCTTTCTCACTCTGTTTACCGAAAAGAGTAAGAAACAGAAGAATACTTTACATTCTGCTACTACACAACCAAGAACTCTAAACTTTTGTGGACATTTTAAATGCCTACATTTCTCTTTGAACAATTTTAACTACAAAGCTGCATGCATTTCTCACATTTTATTCTCACAAATATGTTCTAGTGTTCAGTTAACAAAATTTCACTTACATTTTTCTTCTTACACTTTCGTCTTTCTGTTAATAAATCTTTAATGTATACACGAAATATTTTATTCTTTCACATTTCAACATCCAATCTTCAACTTTCTGATATTTAAATTGTTGGAACTTCAGACGTGTTTGGCACAAAGCTAATTTACAAGGTATAGCCGAGGCACCTACAATATGAGTGTCTATTTTTAAAAAAAAAGTTAAGATTGCGACACAATCTTTAGAAAATATAATTTTTTCACGTTTGGAATAGACAAGAATTTCTTACTAATTCCGATTTTGAGTTTATCGTTTGTTTGCATCTTATTTTGCTTTATTCTTATTTGTTTTAATCCTTGTTTAGATTGAAAACAATTTGCAATGTTTCCGTGAATGCAATGCTTTAAAAAAATAAAACTTTCTTTTTCATTTTCACTGAAATTTCTTTTTATATTTAAGCAACAAAGTTTTTTTTAAAGAGAGGCAAAATAAACCTAGTAGTAGCATCATTGCAAAACACGCATTGCAAAAGCTAACCATAATACTGAAACACAGAAAGATCTCATTAGAAAAGAGTGCTAGACTGCTGTGCGACATTTGTATTTCTACGTGTCAGCAAATATTGAACGATCTCTTCAAGTATCAAGGAGAATATCAAAGCAACAGAAATGTAGTTCTACAGAAGGATGCTGAGTATACCATAGACTGGGTACGTGAGCAACGACAAGGTGTTGGAGAGGATGCAAACGAGAAAAAAATTATAATTAGCATCGGGAAGAGACAATTAAGGTTTCTGTGACACGTAATGAGGAAGGAAGGTTTAGAGAATCTAATACTCACAGGACCCTTAGAAGGAAAAAGAAACAGGGGAAAGCAGCGCGAGACATCTTCAATGGGCTTGAACAAATGGATCATGGAGAGAGACTTGGGAGGGATACGAATAAGTTATTATTAGGGACAAAGAACAGGAGCAAGTGGAAGTCCATGATCGCCTAGGTTCCGAAGGGACACGGCCCATGATAAAGCAAAAGTAGCAGTAGTAGCAACAGCAGCAACAGATGACATTCTGCAAATTGCAAGTCGCTTAAACTTTTTGGATCTAAGAACAAACAACAAATAGCAAATCTGATCTGTTTATTAATTGTAGCCAAACCAAGCAAAGAGCAACGTTACTGGTCTCCATTTTGATTTTAAGTTAAAAAGCTAAAATAAAAATGATATATCTTACATGTAAGGCAGTACTTCTCAACGCGCATTCCTCTTAGGTACGCCGCGAAATACTATCACGGTCTTCAGGTCTAACAATCACCATATTTGCCCCTTGCGTCGTTTTGCTCTTTCTAGAAATCGAATTTCCCTTGAAAGAACAAGATTTCATGACGTCAAAAAATCCAGGAGAATGAGTTGAGGCTGTTGTTTGTAATCCTACAAAAGGAGTTTCAGTAGAACCTGCCATTAATGGAAACGACGCTGAACAGAGTGACTTCAAGACGAGACTACTTCAAATGATATTAAATGCAGAATTGATATGTGTCGTAGTTTCATTATTATAGCACCAGAACCGATACTTTTTAATCAGACCTCGCATAGTTTAAGTATATGGTAAAAAAAAGCGTTCGTTTTAAGAAGAGATCGTCAAACATTTTTTGAACCGAGATCACTTGTAGTATTTACAGTATTCAGACTATTGTCCTCATCTTTGATGCCATTTGTTCGACGTTTCGGCCGTTGTACGCTCCGGCTTTCTTCAACTGCAAAGAATTTGGAACCGAACCCTTTATTACAATCACTGAGGTATATGAACACTTATATTTTTCTCTTTCCCAACAACACCCACTAAGGTTTAGATACAGGGGGAAAAGGTATCAGTTTAAACTGACAACAATCTATTTCATTAGTGTTTCTCAACCTTTTTAAACAAACAGTACACCTGGGATAAAAAATACCATGCTGTACTTAAGAAAAATTTTAAAGGCTATATATTTAAATGTTATGAAATAAAAGCATAGATTTTTGAAAATACTCACAAATATGGTGATTTTTTAAGTGCAGCTTACATATGGAAGGGCCGAAAGCATGGGTCACCTAGTGAGGATTGAACTCACCGCACAATTGTAACGGTACTAGCGAGATAAGCTTCATAACCATTCCACAACCTCGAAAATACGCAAAAATATGAACTTATTTTATTTCAGTATTTTTATTCGATTATTTGTGCAGTTTATTTAGTGTGAAACCTGCGCCTGTTTTTTTTTTTTTCGTTTTCTTAATGTTTGATCGAATGTGCGATAAGCAAACCTTTATTTCTTCTTCAGTTGAGTGAAATCTTTCTCGCTTATATTTTATGTTATTTACAGGTGAGACGCCTAATTCGCATAAATAAGAAGTAGAAAATTGCAATAAAACTGCTAAAACCTTTTTAGATAATGTGGGATATTTCTTTGGGATTTAAATCCAAAATGTATCAATGGGTACTGTCGAATGTTTTATTTTGAGCCGTTAGTTCACTGGAAAATGGTGGCCAATTCTTCACATCACTGAAAACTAATACTAAAAGACATACAAGAAAAACCGGCAATATTAACTCATAATTCAATGTTGTTAAAAGTTTAACTAAACAAAGAATTTTGAATACAATTTTATGAAAAAATGTTAATATCTATTTATTCAAATATAGGTAAGGTTTTAGAATTTACATGAAAAATATATAAACGCTTTTTATATTAAAAGAAAGTATTTAAAATAACATAATCGAATAATGGATTCAGTGGATATCGGCTAAGAACGAGAAATCGGGGAGCCGTGTTCAAACTCCAGTTGAATCCCTGCATTTACATCAGCGCAAATACCCTTGGGAAAGGTATTAATCGGTCTCTTCCTTCCAGTTATGGGTTAAATAGCAGGACAGACTGGGTTCTATAGCCTTTGTCGGCAACCAGTCTACCGCAGAAAGCAATGGCAACCTACTGCGGAATCTTCTGCCCAGTCAGTCATGTTTCGAAAGAGCAATAAACGTGCCTCACGTATGGCACTTAACTGACTGACTGAATCGTATAACAGTGAATGATTTTTTTCTTAAAAAATTAAATATTCATTCAAATACTAACGCTGTACTACATCCACGCACATATATACATATAAGTATTTACATTACTCTCCAACTGGAGCTGGTTGTAACATAACGTCGGCTTTTTTCACACGCTTCGTTAGAGTAACGTCCATCGCAGATACTGGCCGTGGGACAACTAATCGACAATCAAGACAATAGTGTCTGGGCATGATAGAAATTTGATGCATTCACGGATGATGCAATGTTTTTCAAGGCCAAACAAAATTACACACCGATTCACATTACTGCACACCGCTGCAAATGACCTAATCTGAGAATATAATAATAATAGAAAACACCCTGTCACTTCAGTGGGTCCAAAACTGATTGTATGGTGAGATAAAGAAAACTAAAGCAATTGTTTTTAATTATTTTGCATATGGTATGCAAGTGTATATATGTATGACGAGACATTATTTCGCGGCTCACTTAAGAGGATCCCATGGCACGCAGTCCTCGAGAATTACTGCCTAACGTGTAAGAAAGCAATTGTTTTGATTAATTTGCATATGGTATGCAAGTGTATATATGTATGACGAGACATTATTTCACGGCTCACTTAAGAGGATCCCATGGCACGCAGTCCTCGAGAATTACTGCCTAACATGTAAGAAAGCAATTGTTTTGATTAATTTGCATATGGTATGCAAGTGTATATATGTATGACGAGACATTATTTCGCGGCTCACTTAAGAGGATCCCATGGCACGCAGTCCTCGAGAATTACTGCCTAACATGTAAGAAAGCTATTTTTATTTGTCTATATTTCTGAGATTAGGTAGTATTTCCAGTATTTACATTATTCTGACTATAGCCCCCATCTTTTTTGCCATTTATACAACGTTTCGGCCGTTTTACGCTCCGGCCTTCTTCAGGTGCTAATAATTTCGACCAGAACCCTTTCTTACAAACACTATGGTATATCATCTCCATCCCTTTTGTATAGAGCCTCTTTCTGGTAGTCAGAAGTTATCTTCCTCTAAACTTGTAAGCTACTTGTTCACCACTGCTGTAGCCTGGTATTGAACTCACAACTCTTTGGGTCAAGTCAAAGGAACTAACCAGCGTCTATATCCTCTGGACCATGTGTCCTTAAGAACATTCCTAGCACATGAAGAAGACCGGAGCGTACAACGACCGAAACGTCGTACAAATGGCAAGAAAGATGAGGACACTAGTCCAAATAATGTAAATGCAGCTAATTTTTAATTTGGCTTCTGACTTTATAATTAACAATAAAATTAGTAACTTTAGTCTTTGCTTGGTTTGACTACAATAGACATATTTGATCTGCTGTCAGGTATTTACACCATATTCACAAGGTTTAATCGAAGTGCAATTTGAAGAATGTCACCTGTTGCTGCTGATGGTAGCAATACTACTACTGCTACTACTGCCTTTATCTTGTTTCTTTTTAAAACATTTGTTACTTAAATAACAAAATAATGGTAAGGAAATATTAAAAAGACTTATTTTTTTAAAAAAGAGTTTAATTTCTAGAAACATAGTAAATTGCCTTCAATCTAAACATTGCAAATTATTTTCAAATCTAAAGGAGGATGCAAATACATACGAATAAATAGACTGAAGGTGCCAAACAAACGATAAACGCTAAGTCGGAATTAAATAAGGAATTCTCGTTTGTTCTAAATGCGGAAAAATATATTTTTTCAAATTTTTGTTGCATTCTTAACTTTCTTCAAACAGACCTTCATATTATGCTGAAAATACTAATTGCTTTTTTTTCTTTTATCCTAATTCAAGAAGCAAGCATACTCATCGCATGCTTAGCTGTAAACTGCCTATTGTTATTTTTGGCGCTAAGACGCTCCCAGGAGGTGGGCGATCATGATTTTCTACAAATTCTCAGTAACTTTTGTCTTTGTGCCATCGACCACACCCGTACCATCATTTAAGTTAAACAACGTTGAGCCTGACCAGTAGCTAGATGGGTGCTGTAAGCATAGATGTGCGTGTGGTGTGATGTATAGGACGTTCCATGAAGACGGATTGAAATTAGCAGTAAATAAAACTGTTATTACTGAAATTTTATTGATATCATTATTAGAACGTGTTAGTTGAGTTATAGCAGTTATCGATGTCAAAGACTTTTTCTTCCACCAGGCCAGAGCCACATTCCACACAGCAAATGAAACAACGGCTTTATTGAATGAGATGTTCTCAGGTCGTATCATCTCTTGAAACAATGATGTCAATTGGCCACCACGATCGTGTGACTTGACGACTTTAGATTTCTTCCTTTGGGGCCACCTCAATAGTAAGACCTATGCCAACGAGTAAACAACAATTCAGCAGCTGAAGCATGAGATAATAAGACATATTGGTAAGGTCGAAGTGCAAAGATTTTGACCATCGAGTGAAGGTGTGTCGCCGAAGGCTTAGCGGACATTTGGGAGATATTTTTCACACATAATTGAATCAAATAACATGATCCAATATTGAAATTAATAAAATGTCACCAATAACACTGATATATTTAGTCCTAATTTCGTTCCATCTTAATGAAACAGCCTATATAACAACAGTCGGCAACCACCGGTCCCCCAGCCATATCCGGACCTCGAGTGAATATTGTCCGGCCCACTACCTTTACTCAGGACACCATATAAATATAGGTAAAGCAAACAAAAGTGACAGTTGATAGTCTGAACATATTGCGTCGAAATTTTAAAATTATTTCTTTTTACCTGGAGAATGTGTTTTACTTGTATTTTTTATCTGTAGGTGTTTTGGATTCCGGTTAAGGAACCATACAAAATAATGAACAACAAAACAGATATTTGAGAAAGAAAAATAGGTTATATTAAGCCTAAAAATACAATTGGAACGCAGAGTAGTAATCTAAGAATACGATTAGTAAGAATATATATATATATATATATATATATATATATATATATATATATATATACAAGTGAAGCTGTGCTGGAATTAGTATATCCGTGTGATACTAATCTGGCTGAGTGAAGCTCAGAGCTACTATGACTACTGACGCGGTATTATCTGTGTAACTTCGGTAACGTTCGGTATCTTACAGATCAGTCCCGGTACTCTCCAATAACTGACGTATCTCACTATGGAAGGTGTATATGTATACTCAAGTCCATTATCATAGGAAAAAGGGAGATCCCACAACACCCCCTCCCTAGCTTCTTTTTTGGCAGTCGTTAATATTTTTCCGCTTGGAATCTATGATTAGTGGTTCCGTAAATTTCCGTTTTCTGCTAGTTCTTCTAATTTCTGTATTTACTTGATTTCTCTGAATCTCAAAAGCTTCAAAAATTTCTTTCATCGCGTCATCATTTTCTGAGGATGACGAGCTTGGCTCCTCACTCCTTCTTTTCTGTATTTGGTTTATATGTCTTCTGTAGGTAAATCTTTCTTCCTGTATTGTGTACACAACGTTTCTTAGTCTGTTTTTTATTGTTCCCGGTTCGCAATATGCCATATTATTTTTTAACATTCTGAAGTAAACTCGTTGACCCTGTTTGAATGATCTTTTTGTAATTATAGGTGTGATAAATACTGGTTGAATATTCTGCTTTAGCTCGCTTTTTGCTGCGCTTGTGAATACCTTTTGAAACTGTTTGGGTAAATCTTCTTTCAATTTCGTAGCTTCTGTTGTCTCACCCTCTATTTTCTTACTTGTTAAAAAATTTCTCAGGTATTTAAATTGTTGAACCTGCTTGATTTTAGTACCCCCTACTACCTGTATTTGGCATTTTGGGCTGCTCCTTTTGCTGATGGCTATGCATTCAGCTTTCTTCCAGTTTATTCATCGTCCTTTTTTGTCACTCTCTTCAGCTATCTACTGTAGGAGGTTTTGTAGTTTCCTTTCCTTGTCTGCAATCATTACTGTATAATCTGCGGACCTTATGTTAGTCAAATTGTGGCCGTGACGTTTGTTAGAAATAATCTTGCCTAAAAAGAAACATGTTTTGTTTCGAATCGCTATGGTTCTTTATTTAAGGTGTTTGGCCGAGTTCAGTTGTCTTATCTGAATGTGTACTACTTACTCCATAAAGTCTCATCTTCATTAGCATTCCCCTCTACTCTTTCTGGCGAGTTCACCAAAGTACCGAATTTTGTATTGTTTACGTTTTTGGTTAACCTCTAGTTTTTCTGTATGTTTTCTTTTTCTGGTAATCATACGTTTAACGAATTCTTGTGGTGTTGGTATACCACAAGTATCATACAATACTTGCATAGGTTCTCTATTTCTTACAGACCTTTCTCCAGTATATATATATATATATATATACCATCTTTCAGATTAGTAACTTTATTACGCCACCCGCTCACATTTCTTTTACATTTTATATACTCTAAAAACCACTTTTTCGCTAAGTTTTATTTTTAATTTATTAACATTTTTGTTATTCGTTCTTATGCTTTTTTTCGACTTGTCGAACACTCATTTAATTATCATTTCGTACATCAATTCTGCTGGCGACATGCCTGACAGTGTATTGGGATTTAGCATTATTCGGTAAACTCTCAAGAATATTTGTTGTGCTTCTTCGCACATTTTGGTTTTACTTGCATTTTTCAAAGTTCGCTTAGAAGTACCCACAAACCTTTGAACTTGTCAGTTTGACCTTGCGTGATACAGTGGGGTAACAATATGTTCAATCGAGAATCTTTTTCCAGAAATTTTCAAATTCATAAGCAGTTAGTTGTGTACGTTTATCTGGAACATTGACATCCGGAATCCCATATCTTTCAAGCAGTTCGGTTAAAAAATTCACAGTAATTATTTTTTGTGCTTACAGATTTTTTGTTATCAGTGAAGGTATCTAATATCTATTAAGATATTGTGACCCGACTATTGAACCCGCGAAAACTATGTGCAGTCTTGGGTCGAGGTTTTAATTTTATGGTATGTGATTTTGCTGCCACAGCACAACCTCTGCGGGCTTTTAATAATTTTTCAATGTCTTGATCCATTTTGATCCAGTATAAATATCTTCTTATAAGAGATTTCTTCCCAGAAATTCCCGGGTGTCCACTATGAAATTCAATGTTACCATCAATATATTTATGTAGGATCACTATTCCTGTACCCTATATGCTATAGCATTTGAAGTAAATATGATTTATGCTTTTGGATCATATTGCGGTAATTATAAGTATGACATTAGTATTTTTATTCCTCCAAACGCCTTCTAATACTTATCAATCTAATCACACTTTACGCCTTTTTAAGCAAATGTTTTAGTGAGGCTCTCAAATTCTGTATATTAGGTATATAAATTTGGTACTAGTTTGCTACTCTTAGAAATGATTGTAACCTAGTAACGTTTGCTGGAAGGGTGCTTATCTTAAATTGCACTTGCCATCGTTGGATCTGGATGATGAACATCTTTGTAAATGATTTGTCATTGGTGCATGATTTCAGACAAAAAATGTGCAGATTGAACCACAATGTATTTTTTAAAAACTGTTTTCACTTGCATGATATTTTGTACTTTAAATACATTTTAATTAATATATCATCGAGAAAAGTCACTGAAATCAAAATCTGCAATCATGGTTATCAGCCAATCATGGTATCCATAACTTGCTGAAATATATCTGGAGCCATTTTACACCAAAAGGAAGTCGATTAAAATTAAATACTCTCTTGTGCGTATTTATAGTTGGTAACTCTAAACATTCTTCTTTAACCAGAATTTTTAAATCTTCAGAAAGATTCAAAAAACAATTTTCCATCGTTTAACTTTGCAACAATTTTCCCTAGAATGTATAATGGGTAGTTATGGAGTTCTAAACACATGTTTAACACGGATTTTCTTATTTTGTACTTTACATACATTGCTGGTGCTGTCCATTTTAAATTATTAATATTTTCCGTCACACATATTTTTCCAAGTCTGTCTAATTGTTCGTCGTTATTCATATATATATATATATATATATATATATATATATATATATATATATAATCGTGTGACCCCAAGCAAGGCATTTTACTGCCACTGTTGTCCAAGAGGTTACAAAGGAAGAATGTTATAAGAAAGAGTGACAGGTTACAGGGAGTGTCAGGAAGAGAGTATGAGAAGGAAGAGAATACTGATGAGTAGGGTGAACGGAGAAAAAAGCATGAGAGAGAGGATGCAAGTTAGTGAGACAGGTGGTGACTATTGGCTTTACATTTGAATTCTTGAAGATTGACGCTGTCGGGAAAGCAAGTATGCGGATGGGAATTCCACAGGCGGGAAGTGCGATAAAAGAAGATGATAGAGTAGAACTTGCGTTTACAATTTATCGGTTTCACAGTAAAAGGGTGAAACCTAGTTGCTAGTCTTGTGGCTCAATGAAATATATAAATAGGGGGTACCAGTGAGCCAAGTTAATTGGAGCAGAAGCAGTGAAAGTATTTGTAGAAGAGACACAGGGAAGCCACATTGCGCCGGTGAGAAAGCGACTGTATCCTAGCAGCCAAGTCAGGATCGATCACATCACAGACTCTCCATTGGATTTGGTCAAGGAAGCCTAGGTGGATAGCAGGAGCACCCGACCAGATATGGCAGCAATATTCAATGCACGGGCGGATGGTAGATTTGTATATGTGTAGGATTTTTTCGGACGGAAAAAACTTCCTGGCCCTACACAGAGAACCGACTTGCTTAGCAGCGGATTTAGCTATGGATTCTATATAGTTATTCCACTTAAGGTCTGATGTGAGAGTTAATCGGAGGAGGCGCAATGTTTTACTTTCAGGGAGAGAAGACTGATTCATGTTAATAGGTGAGAGGAATGATTGTGTGTGATGGTTAATAGATAGCAGTTTCGTTTTGGAAGCATTAGAATTTACGAGCCATTTCTTACCCCAGTCCACCACGGATTGGAGGTCCAGTTCAGCGAGGTTTGCTTTGTCAGCCTCGGCAGATTTTTGATCGAGATGAGAGTAAACCGTAGTGTCGTCAGCGTATATGCCCACTTGGGATCTTATATCCCGTACAAACCATGCTCTGCCATCCATTTGTAAAAGCCCATCAAGTATGTCTTGCGTTGCTTACCCCTGTCTCATTACCTGTATATCTCCTTTGAGTATCAGATTCGCTAAGCGCACTTGTCTCATTACGGGAACCAACACTTCAGTTGTCTCTTAACGTTTCCTTTTCTTTTCCATTCTCTCCAAAATCATATCTTAGCTCAAAATTTCGGTCTATTTTATCCTCAGAATCTTTCTGTGGAATCACATTTCTGTTGCTTCAAGCCTTTCTTTCATCTTTTTTATGATTGTCCAATATTCGCTGCCTTATCTCAACAAAATTTTCCGTCTCTCGATACTTTGCTTGGCTTTTTTTCCAAAGATTACTTCTGTACTTAGTAACGGGTAATTATGCGAGTCTAAACATCTGTTTAAACCTACCGAAAATGCATCACAAACTCGGTTTATATTTTCTTTACATACACTGCTGGTGATGTCCATTTATAATAGATAATCTTTTCCTTCACACACACGTTTTTAAGTCTGTTTAAATCTTCGTTGACTCGATCAAATGCTACGAAGGTTACTCTCTGTTTCGGTTTAAATACTGGCGTCAATCTTTGCTTAACTTGAAATTTCACTTTGAATTTGGAACACCAACCCTATTCTTCCGAAAAATATTTCTTTCAGTTCCTCATTTAAATTTTTATGTTTTTTTTTATTATTGGTCGCTTGTCTACCTACGTTTTTGCAATAAACATTTATAGGTAAATACCACGGTTCAATTATTTTCATCCAGTCAGTAATGAATAAGTTTTAATATATAATTCTTAGCTTTTACGAAATGAGACG